>PVIW01009781.1:0-49363 GCA_004026585.1 Noctilio leporinus
GAGAATATTATGCTTAGTGAAATAAGCCAGTCAGTGAAGGACAGGTATCATATGTTCTCACCCATTACAGGACAATAATGAGCAAAACTAACAACAAGCAAAACAGAACCAAGTGTATGAATACAAGGAATAGGCCTGCAGTAGTCAGGAGGAAAGGGGGAGGGGGGAGGGGGGAGGCAGAGGCAAAGAAGGGGAGCAGGTTAGACAAGAACCTAGTATAAAGGAACCATGGACATGGACAACAGGTGGGATTGACTTTGGGGGGAATGGGTGGGTGGGTGGGGGGACAGAGGGGAGCAAAAAGGGGATGGATGTAATACAACAACAATTAAAAAAAAAAAAAAAAAGAATTAGTATGAATTGCCCCAGAACATGAACAGGGTAGGGATTGAATGTGAAAAAAGGGGTGGTGGGAAGAACAGGGGAAATTAATGGAGAAGAAAGGAGACAAATGTATACAGCAACAATATATTAATACAAAATAATTTTTTATTAAAAAAAATTTAAATGAAGTACATGCTGTTTTAATTATGAATTCATAATAAACTCCTCACTTAAAAAAGAGACCAAAGCAAAAAGCCAATGACAAAACATTCTGTTTACTTTTTAGACAGTAAATATGTCCGTTCTTATCGTTCCATGTCTGTTTCACTGCTTTTAGACTTCTGAGAGCATTGGAATTTAAACAATGCCAAGGTTCTGTTGTCATCCCTTTATGTGCACTTTTATGGTGATTCCTGTTGTAAATATAAGGAATGTTATTTTAAAACACTGTTTTGAATACTTCACTAACTCACCTTGGCTGGGTGGTTCAGTTGATTTAAGTGTCATCCCTTGTACCAATAGGTTGTGAGTTTGATATTTAGTCAGGGCACATACCTATGTTAAGGGTTTGATCCTCATTGTAGGAAAGGCAACTGAACAAAGTTTCTCACTCACATTGATCTCTCTCTCTCTCTCTCTCTCTCTCTCTCTCTCTCTCTCTCCTTTCTCCATTCCTTTCTTCTAAATCAAATTAAAAAATATATGTTTTCAGTTGAGAACAAAATATTTTTAAGATGACACTAATGATTGTACCTGTAACATTGGACCAGGCTGATTTTGAAAACAGTAATAGAGCATTTAGGAAAAATACCACATTTTATGCATTTTTAGTGCACATGGAACATTTTTCAACACAAATCTTGTACTAGGCCACAAATCAAGCCCCAATACATTTCTAAACTGTGAAATTATATTTACCATCTTATCTGATATGAATGGAACAAAATTTGAGACCATGTATCAAGGAAATAAAACAGAAAACAACTTAAGTATTTAATGATTAAGCATGTTTGCAAAAAATCAATACATCACAGAGAATAACACACACACACACACACACACACAGAAAAACTACCTTGACACACATGAAAATAAGAAAACAACCCAACTAAATGGAAGACAGCAAAAGCAGTTAAAGAAGGAAATTTTATACCTATACAGGATTATATAAAGAGAGAAAAACATGAAAAATAAATTATTTATTATTGAACAAACAAGAAAAAATAAGAAGAAAATATATAACAAAGATCAGAGCACAAATTAACAAAATTGAAATAGAAGAGGCTAATAAAACTAAGTGCTGATCCTGGCTGGTGTGGCTCAGTGGATCGAGCCTGCAAATCCAAGTGTCACTGGTTCAATCCCCAGTCAGGGCACATACCTAGGTTGCAAGCCAGGTTTCCAGCCAGGTTCCCAGCTGGAGGCAGATGAAAGGCAACCATACATTGATATTTCCCTCACTTTCTTCCTCCCTTCATTCTTCTCTCTATAAATAATTAATAAAATATTCAAAAAGCAAAGCAAAGAAAAGATAATTTCCTTAGGAGAAAGACAGTGAAGACCCTGGCTGGGTAACTAAGTGGTTAGAGCATATTCTCCATATGCCTAGGTTGTAGGTTAGATCCCTGGTTAAGGCACATACAAGAATCAACTAATGCACTCTCTCTCTCCCTCTTCTCTTTCTCTCAAGTCAATAAATAAAATAAAGAGAAAGGCAGTGATGGGGCTGAGATGACATAAACATTTAATTCTATTTTCCTCACTTAGGAAAATAAAACTAAATGCTGATTCTTAAAAACAAACAAACAAACATAAAAATGTCCAGCTTCTTGAGTCATCAAGCAGAAAAAAAAATAAGATAAAAAAGAATTAATAAATTAGGGGTCAACCAATAACACAGATAAGAATTATTAAAGAATGCAATTAGCAACTACCTGCAGTTTCATCCACTCCAGCACACACAGAAGTGACAGGGACTGGAAGGTTTCCACATAGGATCCCACCTGTGACCTTACCTTGGGGGCCTGCCATTGGTCACCGTAAGTGACCTGAGGCTGAACACTGCTGACTAACCACAGACATTAAAAAAGAGGTTGGGATCTGGCCCGGGGCGGTGATGACTTCATGCAGTGGATCTGAGCAGTGGAGCAGCTGCTGCAGCCGGCAGGTGGGGTGGGGGCCGCGGTGACCAAGCACTTGCTGGTGGAGGCTTTGCGGCCAGGCTGCGGGCGCCAGGGACGAGCGCGGACTGGATCCGTAGAAGGACTGAATTCAGCAGCTCTGGACTTCAGGGTATAGATCAAGATACCTTCCCATAGGTGTTGGAGCAAGCCCAGACAGCAGTTGTTTGGATTTTTGGCAAGGCCTGGTTGCCCCAAAGGAGCAATGTCTGGTAGAAGTCTGAAGGTCTGGTCCAGGAAAAAACAAATCCAGTATAGCCAATGAATTAAGGACAAGAAAGTTTCCACTCAGTCCCTGCTATGTGGATATTTGTTTAGCAATGACTGATGTGGAAACTACATATGCAAATTTTATTGCTTCGAGAAGAACAGGTAGACGAAATGCAATACATGACATCCTGGTTACCTCTGCAACTGGAAATAGCAATGAATTAGCCTTGAAATTAGCAGGTCTTGATATCAACAAGACAGAAAATGAGGAAGATGCCCAGCAAAGTTCGACAGAACAGAGTGGGGAAGCTGAATGGGAAGCAGCCAAATCTGAAACCTAACACCCCACTTTTATCTTCCTCCACCTGACCATGCCTCAGCTCTCCAGGCCTGGCTGGAATGCATTTGTGTCCATGAGTGACAAGGGGAGAAAGAACATGGTTGTGCCACACGGCAGTAACCTGCTCGCTGTTGTGTTAAACATGGGGGTAGAGGCTCTGACTACAGACAGACTCTTCTCTGCTCCTGTCATTAGCAATGGCTGAAGCCACGTGGCTTGTGTCTGGATACCACTTTGTATGGATCGTTTCACTTGACCACATGATGAAATGCTTGTAGACAGTAGCAGCAACCTAGATGATGATTCTCCCTATAGCATCTGGCCCCTCACAATGTCAGAGGATTTATTTGTGTCTAATTCCAAAGGATTGGTTGAACCCTGGAGTTTAAGTATCTCTGGCCCAAATATTCACCCAGTAAGAGTACCATCCAGAAAGCACTGTTTGTAGCATTTTGTGTTCCTGTGTTCCTGCTGCGTTACTTACACTATTTTGTATTGTACAATAGAGATGCTCAACACTGCCCCCTTCTTTGATTGCTTGTGAAAAACAAAAATAATGTATGTTACTGTGAATTTTTATACTACTCATTTTTAAAAGGGCTGTCTTTTTTTTTCTTTTTTTTTTTTTTTTTTTTTTTTTTTTTTTTTTTTTTTTTTTTTTTTTTTTTTTGGCAACTTACTCTTTCCCTTTGATTCACTGCTGATGGAGCAATTAAATCTAACAGATGCATCAAGACTTCTTTGCTTTTTTATTCAGGCATTTGGCAATATCCATTAATATGAATATTACCTGAATTCAGTTTGTTCGGTGGCTGCATAGACCAGAATTTCATCTGCAAGTTTTTTATTCTCAAGTGGAAAACTTTTCCTAATATTTGTATCTTTAATTATGAGGATCTTGGAGAATTGGGAAGGTGGGAAAGAAAAACCAGGATAATAATAATAAATAAAAATATTGTATTCTTATGTAATAAAAATTTTCACAGTACTGTATGCTACTGTTTAAATTTGGAAGATAGCTTATCTCCATGGAGATGAAAATAATGGAGAAATGATCTCCTTGCAATCCTGTGGACACCAATCACAAAGCTAAAGCCCTCATACTGTGTTTTTGCTTTTTTTCAACCCAATCAGATCCAAATATTATTATGCACTTTTTAATGTTTGTAAACTTTTGCTAATAATTAGTGTGAACTGCATTCTGATATAATCATCATCATCATTGTCATCATTAGGAGCTAACAAAATCCTCGCTAATACTGTTGATGGTCCCAGCTGTGTTTTGACACCATGGTTCTTATTAGGAAAGGTTCTGTGAGCTACATAATCCTTCTATCAGTATTATGAACTCAATTATTAATGGCAATAAATGAGGAACCAATAATATGCCGTTGGCTCATGAATTATTGGACAACAGGAATAACTTTAAAATAAAGAGCCCACTGAACTTTCCTTGAGGTCTTAGTACAGTCCCACACAAATTAGGCTAAACAGCATTTCTACGGGTAACTATATAAGGACATACCAGAAATTCATCCCTCCTTTGTATTTGCAAATGAGATAGAAGTTTGCCCTCATCCCCCTCCCTTTACAGTACTTTTCAAATGAGAGGGATAGGAGCATGGGGATCTTTTGTTTCTCAATCATAGATTCCTAGAAGAAAGTGTTATAGCATGAGTCTCTCAGAAAATAGAAGTAAAATTGTTTTAGAGCACTTCCATCTACCTAAACTGTTAGAATCCAACATGTCCAATTAATTTCAAACAAATATACCTATTAATAGATTTGAAAGTGGGAAAAGAGGTTCCTGAGGCTATTTGAAGCAATATCTGTTAGTCCATTTAAAACATCCAACCTATAAAATGACTTTTTCAATATCCTCACTTACTATTCTCATAGTTTACTTGTGAATCTAGGTTAAGTTCTCTTCACCCTTAAAGTTGTGGAATTCTACTCTGATTTTGTGTGGTTTTGTAACATTTAGGACTAGTGCTGAGTATATGTAGAAGGTGGATATTCCTATGTGATATATTATCATTAATGCATGTGGTGTCATGCTTGTCTTTGAATATATAATAGTGCTAAACTGCAAAAAAAGAAAAAAGAAAAAGAGGTTGGGGACACTGCCTATATTGAATGAAATAATTTTATCATAAACTTCCCAATACCAAGGTCAACTAACATTTGAGGCAATGGGAAACCATCCTGCTCTCTCAACTGTCTTTAGTCAAGTAAGCTAGACAGGGTTCTGGCTCAGAGATGTGGGTACCTGGTTACCAGAGTTCTAAAGTCTGTATTGTTCTGTCACTAAAGAAGTGAAACAATCTCTTCAACATTCTATATTATGGGCCTTTTCCTTTCAACACACTTGCCTGTAAACCCCTCTAGACCTTCAGCTGCTTACTTATGACACCTCCATAAAATCACAGTCCTCCACACAACTTCTTGATAGTGAAAGCAGGGACCCAGCTTTTAAGAGAAACAGCTGTATTTTGATAGGTGATTTCTGATTTGTTTAGTTTCCTGCATAATCCATGAGTCTTCTTGGCCCTCCCAAGCTGCACACAAGAAGTGGAGATCATATAAGAAGCTAACTTTTAGAGTCATTGTCAAGTGCATAGAACATAAAATGTACACCCCCTGTGGGTCATTGTTACATGGGTTTGCCTCAGAGAAGGCAAAATAATAAGGAGTTAGGCCTGGATTCAGCAATGTGGTCCTGAGGGAGTCATACTGCCCTGGGCCAAATTCCTCGGTCTACCCCTTAATGAGGTTGAAGTTAACTAGATAAAGATATTCTTACTTATTTCATATAACTTTCTACATTATCCTGTTATACTTAGCATCATATTTTGTACCCCATGTGGGCCTACATGCTGGACAGCCTCCTCAGTGGCTCCCAGGGGACCATATCTCCTGATATAAGCACATCTTTATGACATCACTAAGTGGCTACCAACCAGATCCTCCACCACAAAATATAGCCATGGTGACGTGAAGTCACATACAAGTTGCATTTAAAGATAATAACACTTGACTCTTTTTACTTTTATGAGCTCTTGTTTTTCTGCTTTTGTTTCAATCTCTTATTTTCTCTCTCTTTATTTTTCTCCCTCTGTCTTTCTTCTTTTTTGTATCTACAGTTGAGGGAATAGAAGCATTTTGGGGGGTGGTAAAGGAGAGGATCCAATGGATATTCTTTGATTCAAAAGACAGCCATCCAGAACAAGAACACTTTGACCTAGAATGTCAATACTTACTGTGCTTGAAAAGCCCCACTTCAGATGCATGTTAAGTAATTGCTGTTCTTTAGTTCAAAATATGTATAACTGGTGTAGGTTCAAAGACAGTGTAGCCTGTGGATAACAAGTATGTGATTATCTAAAAGATGCAGAAAATGTATTTATTAAGATTTGATATCCATCTATGATTTTAAAACTGTCAAAAAGTTTTATAAAATAAATTTTTCTTGACTTTATAAACACTGTGTATATCAAGTCCATAGGTAGCATCATAGTAAAATGGGAAGTTTTACTTTAAGGTCAGGAAAAAGATAATGATGCCCTCATTCTCAAATAAATGAAACATAATACTGACATTTCTAGCCACAGCAATCAGAAGAATAAAATCAAAGGCATTTATATAAAGAAAAAAAGTAAAGCTGACATTTTATAGATGACATCAGACTACTTGGAAAAAAAAGTAAAGAGAACGCAATTTAAGAGCATTGATAAGATAATTTAGTCAAAATGTAAAAATATAAAATTGATATGCAGTAATATGTCACATTTTTACACACTAATTACAAAAAACTAAATAAATATTTTAAAATTAAAGTAATGTAAAATAAGAAAAACCAATGTTAACAAAATTATAAGAAATTTAAGGAGACACAAAAGACTGTAGAAGGATAATTTGTGAATCTAAATTGAAAAAAAAAATTGAATTGTAAAAATATCCACAAACCCCAAAGCAATTTACAGGTTCAGTGTAATTTCTATCAAAATAAAAATTTTAATTCTTCTCAGAACCCAAATTCTAATATTTATATTGAAGCTCAAAAAGACCCAAGATAACCAAAGCAACCTTGAAAAAGAACGAAGTTGAAGGTATGGCAATCTTTGATCTCAAACAATAGGACGGAAAAAATAATAATAACCAAAACAGAAAGGTATTGGCACAAAAAAAAGACACAGATATTAATGGAAATGAATAAAGAGTTCAGAAATAAAGCCTCACATTTCTGGACAAGTAATGTATGGCCATGAACATGAAAATGTACATTGGAGTAATGAGAGTATTTTCAACAGGTGGCCTTGAGAGTACAAAACAGATATATGCTAGGCCCTGGCTCATGGCACATATCCAGGTTGCAAACCACGTCTCTAGCAAGGTCCAAAACTGGAGGCAGGTGAATGACAACCATACATTGATGTCTCTCTCTCCTTTCTGTCTTTCTCCTTTCCCGTCTCTCTAAAAATAATAAATAAAATATTTAAAAATACACAAGTACATGCTAAAAATAAAAATGGATCACTCTAATTCCCAGTATATAAGAATACGTTTAAAATTATGCTAGCCATACCCACCTTTCCTTGCCTTTCAACTAATTCCAGCTCCTTTCACTTCTCATTGTCTCCACCTGACACCAGCTCCACCCCCATCTTTCTGCCTACACACTGATGCCAGCCTTGCTCATGTCTCTGTGCCTTCCAACCAGTTCCAAACCCACCTATTTTATCCCAGATGTTCTTCAGTCCTTATTGGTTTTATTTGCTTACTTAATTTCTTTCAATACCTCAGAATTTATTTTTAACAGTATTCAAGAACACCAGTAATGGACTCATTCTCTATTCTGGCTGAAAACAGACCTTGCTTAGGTGAGACTGAAATACAATGGATAAAACTAATTTAAGTTGGAAAACAACAAGATTTGGTTAAGCCTGACATCCTCTGGGAAACAGGAAATACATGCAGGAATGGAGTCAGTTGGAAGGCAGGGAGAGTTGGGTGAGGCTAGAGTTGCTTGTAAACCTGGGAGTATTGAGCAGGGCTAGAGTTAGTTGCAAGGCAAAGAGAGGTAGGTGGGTCTAAACTTACCTGTGAGGCAAGGAATGGTGAAGTGCTGATTTCAACTGGAAGGGAAGGAGATGTGGGTGGAGCTGAAACCTGTTGGCAGACAAGGAGACACGTCTGGTGTCAGTTGAAATTATGGAAATGGTGGGTGGAGCTGGCATCTGTTAGGTTTATTTCTGTATATGATTAAAATCTGCAGTGTCTATTTTCACCTCCTTTGTCATAGTTGTCCATATAAATGAGGGTTGGTCTGGGCTCCCCATTCTGTTCCATTGATATAGGTGTCTGTTTTGTGCCAAAACAATTCTTTTTCAATTATTATAGCTTTATAGCACAGGTGGCAAACACAAGGCCTGTGGGCTGAATCTGGCCCTCCACCTTGTTTTATCCAGCCTGGCACTTTCAGCCTGGCACCTTGTTTCTCCCCAACTCACTTAACTGTTAGGAAGTACTTACAGTTACACAGTCCTACAATTACATTAAGCCTTTGAAGGCAACCATGATGCTGGTGAAAATGAGTTTGACACCTCTGCTTTATAGTACAGTTTGAGACCATTGATTGTGGTATCTCCAAACTTACTTTTTCTCTTTCCTCTAAATTTATTTAACTATTTAAATTTCTCTAATTTTATACAAATTTTTAATATTTTTAACTTCTGAAAATTCCATGAGTAACTTGAGATGGTTTGAATTGAATAAATAAATTATTTGAGGGAAATTTTTAATTTTAACAATTTCACATTTTCCATACATGTGAATGGCTTTTCTATTTTTTGTTTCTCTCAACTTCTTTTTTCAATGTGTTGTAATTTTGAGAGCACAGGTCTTTCACCTTTTAAATTATATTAATTAGGGCCCTGGCTGGTGGCACAGTGGATAAGGTGCCGGCCTGTGAACCCAAAGGTCGCAGGTTCGATTCCCCAGCCAGGGCACATAACCAGGTTGCAAGCCAGGTCTCCAGTCAGATCTGTGGCTGGAGGCAGGTGAAAAGCAACCATACATTGATGTCTCTCTCCCTCTCTGCCTCTCTCCCTTCCCCTCTTTCTAAAAATAATGAAATAAAATCTTTAAAAAAATTATATTAATTAGCAGGCATTATATATATTCCTCACAATTATAAATGGGATCTTTCTTTATTTCTTATTTCATTGTTCATCAATGTATAGTAAAATGACAAATTTCTGTATATTCAATTTTTTTCTTATGAACTATTTTATTACTTCTATAAATTTTGCTGGATTCTTCAAGAATTTCTATATAGAGTATTATGTCATCTGCAAAATGTGACCAATTTAATTTTTTAAATTCAGATGCATTTCATTACTTTTCCTTCCCTGATTGCTATTTATGCATATTCCATTATTATTTTGAATAACATTAATGAGAGTGGACATTCTTGATCTTAAAAACAAAAGCTTTTCATTTCCTACAATTGAGTATGTTAGCTGTGAGGTTGTCATGTATTGCCTTTGTCAAGCTGAAATAAATAGCTTTTCTCTAACCATTCCTTGAGAGAATTTTTTAAAAAATTGTATTGATTTATATTTAGAGAAAGGAAAAAGGTGGAGAAAGAAGGAAGAGAAACATTGGTGGTCAAGAGGAACATCATAATGACTGGCTGCCTATACCACACCCCCAACTGGGGATGTAGCACTCAATCCAGATATGTGCTCTGACCAAAATAGGAAGTCCCATGGTTTATAAAACGGAATATGTTCCACTGAACCACACCCACTAGGGCTTGAGAAACACCCCCTTTTTCTTAAATCAATAATGCATATTAAAATTGTTGAGTGTTTTTTCTATGTTTCTTAAATCATACAATTTTTATTTTTGGTTTGTTGATGTGATGTTTTCACATTAGTTGTTTTCTAGATTTGAGACATTTCTGCATCACTGATGTAATTCCCACTTCCTCATATTGTATAATTGTTTTCATACAGTATTAACTCAGTTTGCTACTATTTTATTGAGATTTTTGACATATATATATACACATATACATATATGTATATGTGTATATATATATACACATAGACCTTTAACTCTCTTTCTTTGTATTGTCTTTGTCCAGCTTTAGTATCAAGATAATGCTGGCCTTGTAACATGAAAGTGGGAGAGTATGCGGGAGTATATGTACTAATAATTTTTCCATATTTATACAAATCCCCTGTAAAGCCACCTGGTCCTGAGCTTTTGTTTTCTAGGTGTTTCCGTTACTGCTACAGTTCCATTGCTAGTAATTGCTCTGTTGGGATTATGTGATTCACCCTCATTTAGCCTTTGAAGGGTGTATAATCTAAAATTTTATCCAATTTCCTAAGTAGTCAAATTAGCTGTATATAATGTTCATGGTATTCCTCAATGTTTTTGTTTGTTTGTTTGTTTTTGTGGTGTCAATTCTTCCTCTTTTTTTTTTTTTCTTATTTTATTTGTCTGTGTTTTCTCCCTTTACTGTGTAAGTCTTACTACAGGCTTTTCAAAACTCTTTTCAAAGAACCAGACATTAGTTTTATTAGCTTTTCACTTGTTTTTCTACTTCATTTATTATGTCACTAATCTGTTTTACTTCAACTTTTTATTTTGATAATTCTTCTTCTAATTTATGTAGAAATAAACCCAAATGGCTTTATTGAATATTTTCCTGCTGTTTAGGTAGGACTGGGTAGTTATAGAGTGTCCTCTTATAACAGCTTTTGCTAAACCAGATTTTCTAAGACTGTGATTTGCATTTTATTTGTCTCAATGTAGTTATTGAATTTCTCCTGGTTTTCTGTTAGATCTGTAGGGCATTCAGTAGCATGTTGTTTAAATTCCCAATATTTGTGTTTGTTCATGCTTCTGTATTCTATGGCTGATTTCTAGTTTTCTACCATTGGGGTAGCAATCATGGTTTATATAATTTGACATTGTTTGAATTTATTGAGGTTTATTATCTGCCCTAGTACAAGATCTATGTGGAAAGTGTCCATATAAAATAGAGAAAACACGTGTAACCTACAATTTTTGGTATTTAATGCTCTAAAAATATCTATTAAGTAAAACCAGTCTTATACTATGGTGAAGTCTATTATTAATATTTCATTCTTTTTCTTTAATATGGAACACTTCAGAAATTTGAGTGTCATCCTTGCACAGGGGCCATGCTAATCTTCTCTGTATTGTACCAATTTTAGTATATGTGCTGTTAAACACATACACTAAACACAGTATTTTAAAATACCACAATCTTTTTAAAGAACCAAACTGTAGTTCAGAGAGATGAGGGATTAACTCCAACACTCAATCTAGAAGTGGGCAGAGTCTCCTTGTGACATGGGTTTGGCCAGTGCTCACCTGGTAAAACCTGATCCTGGATAGTTGGGTGCTGTTGAAGGTCAGAAAGGTAAGGGGGCAGGTAGTCATGTAAACAATGTTTCTCCATATAAAGTTTGGTACCATGGGTACTATGGGTGCCTCTGCATTATGCATTCTGGAGAGCCATCATTTGAAAGTCTCATCCAAAGATGAACTGATGGCATCTTCACTATGAGTGATACAGAAACATAGTGTAAGCCACATGGCAATGAACAACCAGAAACAACCATGTGGAAATCACCCAGGAATAGCCAACCCATATGGGGTATGTTTGAAAGGAGAGGTGTGCAGAAGATGCAAAAAAGAGAGAACTAAGCTATAGGTGTACAATTTGAGTTTAATGGTGGAGGAAATTTATTCAATTATTGTCTTCAAGGCTTTGTGTTAGCTGAGGAGCAACTGACTTCTCTGAGTGATCTGTATTAAGAACATTAATAGAGTCTCAGAAAGTGTGAAATCAACACCCTGATTATAGAAATGAAACATGAAGGACTTAGAGTTTATAGATGAAAAGGTAAAAGAGAAAAGAAGGCTAAATATTTCAAATGTTTTCTCAAGGAAGTACAGGCCAGAACTGAAAATCCCCTTAAGTCTGAATGAACGACATTTTGTTTAAGCTCTGAGGCTTGATCTTCCTCTAACATGAATGGAAAAATTTTGGGAAAATGCCTTTCCTTCCTAATTTGGAGACATTACACAGCAATAAGGCACACCATGAGAACCTTCTTGATTTCAATTAAGAATATTGTTTATAATTTTACTTTAACTTACATTTTGATACTCTCCTTATGGAGATTCCAAGTTTATAAAAGTGGCAACTACATTCTATTCAGTTTAGTATCAGGCTGTAGCTATAAAATATATAAGTATTTCATATTCATATCAGTGTCTAAGCATCCCATTTCTGGGTGATTGAGTTCCATCCTGTTGAGCTCCAAGGCATTTTAAGATTGCTACAAGGTGCCAAATGGCTCCCTTTGGGGACATTAGGAAAACAAGTGAGGACCCAGGGTCTGGTCTACAAAATTTTGGTCTTTGAGGTGAGAAGATGTACAGAAACTTGTAGGATAGGTTAGGTTTATCCTCCGTTAATGTGTATAAACCATCCTATTAAATGTGATAATCAATAAAGCTTGGAGACAGTCTGAAGTCACAGTGGAGCTTTCCTGGATGAGGCTTGCACTTTAATTGTCCCATAGAAGTCATAATAGTGAAAATGTTCTGTAGTGTTTATGTTACCAGCCTTCCAATGTAGAACATCATTTACATGACTATCTGCCTGCTCCCTTATCTGACATTCAACATCACCCAACACATTCTGGGCCAGCTTTTCACAAGAAGTGCACTGGTCTCCCCCTTAGCTTAAAGTGACACTGACAACTTCCACTTTGTGTCATGGGATGTCCCCACATGTGAATGAGACTATGTTTGCATGTCTGAAAAGTGAACAACACAAAATAAACATTGCATAATTTTAGATGGATTAAGAAGACCACCCATGACAGGTTTTCTCCTGGTAGATGGTCTCAGAGAATGAACAACTGGACATGCTGTGGTTGTTCAATTTTATAAATAACAGATTTGCAAAAAATTCACTCTACCTTTTTCCTCTCAGCTTTCTTGCCATTCTGAATTTTAAAAGGTACATGGAAAGTGGAAAGCCATCTTCAAAGAATGAGTGATACCATTTATATGGACCTGATTTGTGTTTTTGAGTGACCAGATTAGGACTTCTGCAGGCAGCAAAAATCAAATGCCTACTCAGATTTTTTTTTTTTTGATGATTTTGAATAAACTACATTCATTTAACTGTAAATATGCTACACCTGCTACATGCAGGCACATTCTGAAACAATTAAGATAACTCATTGAAGGATTCAGGAAAAATCATTTAACTTCAGTTTTAGTAAGAGAGCCAGAAAGTCATACAAGACATTATTTGCAGCCTACTTTGCCCATCACTTATGGTATTTTCATAGCCTTTGCTGCATCTGGTGACACTTATTAGATGCTGACTAGAAGGAAGGATCACAGGACCTTATATAAATGGGAGTGATTTTTGTGTCTAGAAGAAAATCCTCATGTTTTTACAAAACTTCAATTCAATTTGAAAGCATCAGTTCATTGATAAGGAAGGCTGGGCAGAATCCTGGATCTGTTCCAAGTCTATCTTAAGCTGTGGCTTCTTCCATTCTTTCTTGCTGCAGGTGTTGTGCCTGCTATGGTGCCTGTCACCATCACCATCATTATTTTGTTCCATAAAGAGGACATACAGCGAGGCCCTATAATATCAAGTTCCAAAGAGTCACTTGTAAAAAAAAAAAAAAAAAAAAAAAAAACCCGGTGAGAATGCATGACAAGAAATCCTATTACTTTTTCTAGGTTTATTCAAATACCTTTAAGTATTTTTGCTACTCTTATAGAGGATATGAAGATCTAAGATGGGATGTAGTTGCAGGTTTAAAATTTAGGAACTGCTAGGGATAGATAAGTGGTAATTTTCATGTAGAAAAGTTATCTTCTGTTCTCACTTCAAATACTAGGATTAAGAAGAAGTTGACTCAAAATGTCCTTCTGATATTTAAATATGGATTAAAATCTTTAAAGAGTAGTCATTTTATTAATAGTCTATTTTAGTGAATTAATAACTAATGGCCTTAACTGTTGCATTAAACACTTTCATATCACTTGCATTTTATCAACAATTTACTATGTTATATGCTGTGTAAGTTTCAGTGCCAAAACACCTAGCATGTGACTTTTAATATCGTAGTTTTAATTTGCATTTCTGTGTTGATTAGTGACACTGAGCATCTTTTCATGTGTTAACCATGTATGTCCTCTTTGGAGGAAGGTTCTTTGTCTATACATATTAATTGGATTGCTTTTTTGGTGTTCAGTTTTTTATGTTCTTTATAAATTTTGGATGTTAAACCTTTATTATATGTATTGGCAAATTTCTTTAATTTTCATTTTCCCAACCACTGTGATGTGATAATGTCCAATTTACATACTCAGTTCATTTATACCCAGTCCCTGGGAAATAGGGGATAAAGTGTGAGGGAGGGCAAATCTGGTGACCTACCCTCCTCACCCGAAGTCATCCCATTCCTCTGAGAGACTCTAAGTTATTTCTCATCAAAGTCTCTGGTGACCCCTTACACATCTGCATGTTCCCATTCCTTTGCTGGGTTCTCTACCCAGACAGAATGAGAATATGGTGATGCACCTGCTGTCTGTCCATAATGTGTTCTATACCTGCATGCCCTACATGGAAGCGGCCCCAGGTACAGAATATGTGAGATTCGGGAACACAACACAATGGTGGGGAAACGTTATGTTGTCAGCCCCAAATGGGGTCCTAATACCTTGTCACTTCTTTACACCCAAAGCCACATTAAGAATGTCTTTATACCCTCTTTCCACTCTGTCATGTTCCATTAGAGGTCATGTCATGTAGGAGGAAGCAGGTGGGAGTTGGTTATCCAGTGTTGTCCCAGGGAAGACTCACCTCATTTAGGGTCTACAGTCCCTGGCCAAAAAAAGTTTTCTAGTTTCTCTGGGAATCAGAAAAACAGCTGGTGTCTTCTGGAAGGATTGCACAGGCTTTAGAGAATGCTTTCAGATACATGAGGCCAGGAAGGTTCACTGATCAGGCCTCCATTACCAGAGCCTAAAATTTTTCAAGTCCCTCTTCACTGTTATTGTCACAATGTACCTCGGGGAGCTATGACATGGACACCAAGCCACCGACTGTGTGCCAAGACAGGATCCCAGCTGTGCTAGAGACCAGACCTGTTCTCTGGGCAGGAGGTGAGAGGCCCAGTCAGCCTGAGATCCAGATTGGTCCTGCTGTGGTCCGTGTCTGTTTTTGGTGCCACCTGGTGTTCCTTTTCATGTTCCTTCCTTCCAGAACATTGACAGTGGTGATGTGGCAGAAGTGCAGGCAGGAGATGACCAGCGGGCCTGCGACACTGGCGCAATAAGGCAGATGGTACTGGGGGCATTGGCTCTGGTGCCCCTGGAGACTGGAACTGCAGGCCTCTTGAAGTACTTGCTACTGCAGGTTTTGGGGCTGCCTGAACTGGTGGACCAGCCCTCGCTGGCACTGCTTTTTCACTCCACCAATGGAAAAGGGTGACTGCAGGGAATGGGAGCAGAGAAGTAGGTGGCTGGTGACTCTCAGGGGTGACAACCATCGCAGTTGTTTAGGGGAGGCTGGATAGGGTGCAATGGACCAGCTTGTGGTCACTCCTTGGCTCCATCCATTTTCTCCTGGAAGAAGAAATTTTCCTAATTCCTTATAAGATGAAAGAGACAGGACTCCAGTGCTCCAACAGGTGCCCGGTGAAGTCTACCTGGCTGGGACATGTGTCTGTCAGGGTCCTGGTCACTGGGGGAGAATTTCTTGCCATTTTCTGTGATGTTCCAGAGGTAGGGACTGGCACCAGTTCTGCATGAAAGCCCACCGAAGGTGAGGCAGGTTGGGATGTGTCAACATCTGTGTTCCAGCTGTTGGACTTGATTGAAGACCTTTTCCTTGAAGACCTAATATGACTTCAGGGTGTTCAGTGAGCTGTCCTGTAGGTGAGGCAGGCTGGGCACTGTTCCTGCTTTACCTTTCACCTGTTTCGCTTCTACCTCTTCCAATAAAGGTCCCAGTTTTCCTGCAGTCTGTTGCCCATAATGGGGTCTCTAGTGCCTGCCACCCATTGACTATGATGTCACAAGGAGGGGGGGGCGCTGTGACTGCCTGGAGGTTGACCAGTTAGCTACACCTGGATTCATACTTGTGGTCACAGCACCCAGGTTGATTACTTAACCTGTCAGTCCCATATTACTAACTAGCTTCTTGCATGTTGGTAGTCCATGCTTCCTTGAGGTGGGGGGGAAAGGAAGATACAGGCCTCTTACAGGATTGGGTACAATTGTTTAAATTGTTTATTTTTTTCTAAGTACAATTGGTGTACAGCAGCCTATTACTTTCAGGTGTACAATACAGTGATTTGACATTTACCTTGCTTATGATGAAATCGCCCCACAAAGGCTGTTCACTTCTTTTCACTATGCAAACTTATGGCAGTTATAAATTTATACCCCTCTTTATAAAAAAATAAAAGCTCTAAACACATTAACATGTATCGTGTCAACATCATTACAATATTATGTTTCTATTACTGTTTATCATTAGGGATGTTTGGCATGAACATCACTAACTATAAACAAGGCAACCCAGGTCAAGTTTCTCTGCCCACAAAGAGCACCCACTTGACCCTAAATGAGCAGAGAAGGGTGTGCAGTTTTTAAAGGTAATTTCTAAGTTGGCCTGAGAACCACTCACCCTGGATGGGAGCCCTGAGTTACTTTTCCAATTTCAACAAATGTCTCTGCAGTGGCATATTAGCAGTATAGGGGAGGAGTCATTTATTGGCATGGTAAACATCCCAGTCCCAGAGTCAATGGAAGGAATGACAGAGAAGAAGGAGAGAGGAAGAGAGAGAATGAAGTTTCCAAAGTCCACTTCTTCTGCCTTCCTATGAGAGGGGGCCTAGCTGCTGAGCAGCTGGCCACATGTTCTATCTGGAGGGCTCAGTATGGAGCCAAAAGCCAGTCCCCACCTGACTGGCTGCCACTATTTTTATAACCTGCAAAGAAAGAAGGTGACCACATGGCTAGGCTGAGAATGACATGAAATGTGGAAGGTTGAGAGTGAGGCAAGCAGGGAAAGGGCATAGAGACTAACAGGAGATGGGGATGGGCCATTTGCAGTAGTGAGTGGAAGGCACTTTAGAAGTTCATGCTAAGGAGTCATAACAGCAGTTGCCATTGTTTTCATTTATGTACCATTTATAAATAATGTATAGAAGTATCTTAAATGTAAGTTTATTTCATATACATGAAAAAAATGAGTTACATCACTTTTAGAATATTGATGCTCACAACATGCAGAAAAGAAAAGATTTTCATTTCTGCCAATTGGCAGCAATGGTGATGTGGCAAATGTTCCTTGTTTTACTCCACACAGGTTATTTTTCTGTTGTGTTCCAAGGAGAGAAACAGACAAAAAAGTACAACAGCAAAACACTCAGAATAATACCAATGCCCAGTATCATAACTAAGCAGCTCCTTTGATGTTCTCTTTCCCTCACTTTCTTCTTCTCCCTCCCATCCCAACTCAACCCACCCCACCTAATTTCATACATCATCATCATTACCACCACTACCATCAAAATCCTCTACCCAAGCTGCCAACACAAGGCCACCTATTTGCTACCCCTCTTGGGGTTGACCATTCTGGCTGCTTCATAAGAATGGAATCATACTCTGTCATCTTTGATGTCTGTGCTCATATCACATAGCACAAGGTTGTTCAGACTAATATACATTTCTACAAGTATTGGTGCTTTGTTCCTGTGTATGGCTTACAAATTTCCATCATAAGCCTGTCACAGAAAATAAATAGTTGATGAATTTTTTCCAAATGCTACCAAATTGAAGTATTTTCTCTATTTTTGAAAAGAAAAAATAACCTAGTTATAAAAATAAGAAGAGAGAGAGAGATTCCAGTAGGATGCAGATATCCTTATACACCAGAATCAAAAATGCTCTAAAGTCTGGATGAACCACATTCCATTTAAGCCCTGAGACTTGCTCTCACCCTGACCAAGATGGAAATAATCTAGTGAAAGCCATTCAGGCACCTTAAATAGATACATAGGAAAAATGCATTTCATCAAGTTTCTGAATTAGAAATAGCACCGAGCCACAGAAATTAACTTTCTGTAGCCTATAGTCATTAACAGACAAATAAGAACTTTGGAGACTTCCCCTATATTGAAGTATTCAAGTAGGGGGAAAAAAAGACATATTTTTAATTAGGTGATGTAGAATAGAGGAGATGTTATTAAAACATCAATTATAAGGAAATAACTAGGCAAGAGAGGAAATGGGGAGTATGTGGCTGGCTATCATTCCAATTAAACAATGTTAAATTCACTTCTTTTTATTTTAAAAAATATATTATTTAGTTATTTTAAGGTAGAGGGAAAGAGAGAAAGAGAGGGAGAGAAACATAGATCTGAGAAAAAAATAATTTGGTTGCCTCTTGTATATACCCAGTACAGGGCACAAATCCACAATATATGCTTGTGTCCTCATTGGGATTCAAACCCTTGACATTTCACATTTCATGATGATGCCCTGCTACATCATTAGCCACAAAAGTCTAATGAATCCATTTCTAACTGAATGTTTACTATAGTTCTAATTTGCTCACAGTTAATAAGAACCAGTTAAGGTTAAATACTTGACTTCTGAGATACATTTTATAGATATTTTCCTCTGTCTGGAACTATGGGTAAGAGAAGATAAATCTGGAATCTATATATATTTTTTCAGATGTTCATGTCTTTCTGTTTTTCCTCTAGATTAGGTTTTGAACTAAAGGTCTCAGCACTCAGAAGAGCAGAAGTGGAACTCAAAGTGCTTTGGTGCCAGTCTCTGATGCTAATGGCACCTCACTTCAACCAAAGCCACCTGTTGATGATTCTCATCAACTCTCATTGTGTTTCTCACTTTTATTTCCACCATAAGAAACAAGCTGTATAGGAGATATAACTTTTCAAATATTGTCACCTGCTCACAGGTTTTTCTTTGACATCAGCACAGAAAACCACACACTTGCAAACAAGTAGCACACAGACACAGCAGTCCTGACATTTCAAGACTCTTCCTGCAGTAGTGATACCAGGGCATCCAGATTGTCAGTGTGAAGAATGGGGAATGGACAATTCTGCTGTCCTTCACCCTGGGATGTTATGCAGAAACTGTAAGAATCCTGAAAGAAGCATTTCCATATGAACAGAGACACTAAAATCTTCAACAAAATATTAGCAAACTGAATACAGCAATGTATCAAAAAATTATACACCATGATCAAGTGTGATTTATTCCCAAAATGCAATGTTGGTGCAACATTTGGAAATCAATAAATGTGATTCACCATATAAACAAAATGAAGGATGGAAACCACATAGTCATATAAATAAATGTGGGAAAAGGTTTTTAATAAAATCCAGCACCCATTTATGATAAAAAATCTCTCAGCAAAGTTGGAAAAGAGGGATCACACATCAACATAATAAAGAGCATATATGACAAACCCACATCCAATATAATACTCATAAGGTAAAAACTAGAAGTATTTCCCTTAAGTTTGGGAGGAGAGAAAGGATGTCTGCTTTCACTTCTCATCCAACATAATACTGAAATCCCTCATTACAGTTATCAGAGAAGATTTTAAAAAATCAGCCTCTCTCTCTTCCCCTCTTTCTAAAAATAATAAATAAAATATTTTTTAAAAAACATCAAAATTGATAAGTAGTAAAACTTATTTTTGCAGATGACATTATACTCTACTTAAAGAGCCCCAAAATATGCACCAAGTGACTACTAGAATGAATAAATGAATTCAGAAAAATGGCAAAATACAAAAGTGACATCCAGAAATCAGTTGCATTTTTCACAATATTTTTATTTATTATTTTTAGAGAGAAGGGCAGGGAGGGAGGAAGAATGGGTGAGAAACACCAATATATGGTTACCTTTCACCTGCCTCCAGCTATGGATCTTCCTAGATACCTGGCTTGCAGACTGGTTATGTGCCCTGACTAGAAATGGAACCAACAACTATTGGGTTTGCAGACCAACACCAATCCACTAAGCCACCAGCCAGGGCCAGTTCCATTTTTTAATGCTTATAACAAACTAACAGTAAGGGAAATTAACAAAACAATCTCATTCACAGTTGCTTCAAAAAGAGTAAAATCAGACCTGGTTGGTGGTTCAGTGGTTAGGCACTGACCTGTGAACCCAAAGTCACTGGTTCAATTCCCAGCCAGGGCACATAACCAGGTTGCAAGCCAGGTCTCCAGCCAGGTCTGTAGCTGGAGGCAGGTGAAAGGCAACCATACATTGATGTATCTCTCCCTCTCTGCCTCTCTCTCTTCCCCTCTCTTTAAACATAATAAATAAAATCTTAAAAAAAAAAAAAAAAAAAAAAAAGAACAAGCCCTGGCTGATGGCTCAGTGGATAAGGCTCTGGACTGTGAACCCAAAGGTCACTGGTTCAATTCCCAGCCAGGGCACATAACAAGGCTGGAGGTGGGTGAAAAGCAACCATACACTAATGTTTCTCTCCCTCTCTGCCTCTATCCCTTCCTCTCTCACTGGAAATAATAAACAAATTCATTTTTAAAAAAGAATAAAATGTCTAGCAATAAACCTATTCAATTATGTAAATGACCTCTACCTGGAAAGTTATAAGATGCTGAAGAAAGATATTGAAGGAGATACACATAAATGAAAGCACATAATGTGTTCCTGGATTAGAAGAGTTAACATCATTAAAATGTTCATTATCAAACTTTACTACAAGACCATAGTAATCAAAACAGCCTTAAACTGGCATAAAATGCACGCATAGTGCTCACTTTAGCAGAACATATACTAAAATTGGAACAATACAGAGAAGATTAGCATGGCCCCTGTGAAAGGATAACACACAAATTTGTGAATGGTTCCATGTTGAAAAACAAAAACAAAAACACAAAGGTCAATGGAACACAATAGAGAGCCCAGAAGGAAACCCACACTTTTATAGTCAATTAATATTTAACAGATGAAGCAAGCATGCACAATGAGATAGATATAGTTTATTCAAAAATAATGTTGGGAAAACTGGAGAGATATGTGCAAAAAACAAACAAACAAACAGGAAACTAGATCACCTCCTCATACCACACACAAGAATAAATTCAAAATGGATCAAAGACTTAAATATTAGGCCCCAAACCATAAAAATCCTAGAAGAAATTATAGGCAGAAAAATATCAGGTATTACTTGTAGAAATTTTATATTGAAATAATTTACCCAGGGAAGGGAAACAAAAGAAAAATAAATGGAACTACATCAAACTAAACAGTTTAGGCACAGCAAAGGAAAACACCAAAAAAATAAAATAAAATAAAATAACAAACCACAGAATGGGGAAACATATTTGCTGATGTATCTTATAAGTGGTTAATGCCCAATACTTACAAAATTACACACCAAAATCATAACAACCCAATTAAAAAATGAGTAGATATTTCTCTAATGAGGACATACAGATAACCAATAAACATATTAAAAGATGCTCAGCCACTGATCATCAGAAAAATACAGATTGAAACCACAATAAGGTACAATCTCACACCTGTCAGAATGCCTGCCATTGATAAAGCAACAAAAATCAAGAGCTGTCAAGGATGTGAAGAAAAGGGGAAATTTTTGCACTGTTAAAAGGAATGCAGATTGGTTCAGCCACTCTGGAAAGCAGTGTGGAGATACCTCAAAACAATTGAAAATGTATTTGACTTTTGACCCAGCAATCCCACACATGGATATAACCAAAACAGTAATTCGAAAGAACATAAGCACTCCTATGTTCATTGGAGCATTATTTACACTCACCAAGATATGGAAACAGCCCAAGTACCCATCAATAAATGAGTAGACAACACAAGTATGGGGCATTTACACAATGGAATTCTACATGGCTGTAAAAAGGAAGATAATTTTACCCTTTGCAACAGTTTGGATGGATGTGGAGAATATTATGATAAGTGAAATAAATCAGTCAGAGAAAGACATATACCATATGATTTCACTCTATGTGGAATCTAATGAGTGAGCTGAAGTAACAAGCAAAACACAGACAGACTCACAGATAGAGAGCACAGGACAACTAGTGGAGGGAGGTAGGGGCTAAAGGGGTTGAGCAAAAAGGAAAAAGATTTCATGGGTATGGATAACACTGTGGTGATTGCTTGGGTGAGGAGTGTATGAGGAATAGCTGGTAATGGAAAAATCATAAGAAATATTAAATTTAAAAGAAGAAATTTTAAAAACAAATAATAAATTAAAGGTTGATTCCATAAAAATACACATAACTTTATAAGCCCCTAGTAGGATTCATCAAACAGAAAAGTAAATGGTAACACCAATATGTAAGATTAAAAATTTAAAAATCTCAACTCTACAGATAAAAAAGAATCATTAGAGAATACTGTGAACTATTATATGCCAACAAATGTGACAATCTAGAAAAAGTGAATTAATTTTTAAAAACACAGACCCTCTTAAAGCTATAAAAGGAAGAAACAACATACGTATAGAGCATTTACTAGCAATGAAGTGGAAGGAGTAATCCTAAATCCCATCAAACAACATTTCAGGATGACATGGTTTTTAGATGGGTTATGGAAAATATTTTTAAAATAATTCATACATAGTATTTTGAAACTATTCAAAAAACTATAGAACATTTACAAACTCATTTTACAAAACATTAATCTGATAACAATATCAAGCAAAGACACAATAGCAAGAGATTTTCAGGCCAATAGTCCAAACAAACATACATGCCAACATCTTCCACAAAAGACTAGAAAATTGAATTCAACAGTTTATTAAACACCATTGTGAAGTAGAAGTTATACCCAAAGTTCACCTGTTACAAACAACATCCAATAAAAATAACAAGATTTATCAATTGAACTAAATAAAGAGCAATAACTACATGATTATCTAAAAGTTGTAGAAAATGCATTTGACAAGATTCAATATCCAGTTATTATTAAAAAAAAAAAAAAACTATCTAAAAAAGTGTATAGGAGAAAATTCCCTGTACTTGATAAAGGCTGTTTATGTGAAGCCCATATGTAACATAATGCATAATTGTGAAGAACAACAGTTTTCCCTTATGACCAAGGAAAAAATGAGAATGACAATATTCACAAATATAATTCAACATAATATTGAAATTTCTTACCTCAGCAATCAGAGAAGAAAATAAATTGTCTTTATATAAACAAACAAACAAAAAAATAAAATTTGCACTTTTTGTAGAGGACCTCAGTCTACATAGAAAAAACAAGGAGACTTCAAGAAAATTAAAGAGCATTGATAAGAGAATTCAGTAAAGAGACAAAATACAAAATTAATATACAGAAAGATGTCACATTTTATACACTACTTACCAAAAATGTAAAGACATATTTAAACACTCAAGTTAGAATTACATTAAAAATTAGATATACAGTAATTAAATTAATCTAAAATAAGAAAGGCCTGTACTAACAAATTATACAAATTTAAAGAAAGATAATAAAGAGTGAAGAAGGAAAATTTGTGTTTATAAATTGAAAAAAAAATTGTAAAGATGACCACACTCCCCAAAGCGATTTACAGTTCAATTCAATTTCTATCATAATACACATTTTATTCTTCTCAGCACCAATCAAAACAAATTCTAATATTTATATGGAAACTCAAAAGACCCCAAATAGCCAAAACAGTCTTGAAAGAGAAGAACAAGCTAAAGGTCAAACCATACTAGAAAAGAATATATAAATAATTAATTAAACAAACAAACAAACAATAATGTATTGGCACAACAACAGACACAACTGTTAATGGAAATAAGTGAAGAACCTGGACGTAAAGCCTCACTAACATGGCCTAAAATGTGGAAATATGCACTGGAGTAACGACAGTCAATTCAACAAGTCGTCCTGGAAATATAGAACAGACACAGGTTGTTGCCTCCGAGAAATATTCTTAAGAGACAGAAACAGAAATGGTAATCATTACAATGATGATGGTATGATACATAGTCACGTGTTTTCTTTTTTTATTTTTATTGTTGTTGTATTACAGAGATACATTTATAACGTGATATATTTGCATGGTGACAAACACTAAACAGACTTGGTGGGTGATTTCATTGTAAACAAGGTAAATGTTCAATCTCTGTATTGCACACCTGAAAGCAACAGGCTATTTCATACCAACTGGATTTAGAAAATATAAAATGTTAACCTTTATTCTCTTTGGCCCCCATCCAGCATAACACTTCTCCCTTCCTTGCACCTCCACATTCGAAGGCATAAGCTATTGGTGTGCAGGATACTTAGGTGAGCACCTTGGAAAGAATAGGACAAAATGGTCAGCTGGTCGTCCTGGGTACTGTGTGCAGGCTAGGTCTACTGGTCAACCTCAGAGCCCTGTCAAAGATCTCACAGGCAGCTAGAGACACACACTCCTTATGACTCCAATACCCTTGGGTGGCAGGCGACAGAGACCACAGAGCCCACACGGACTGCGGATGGACTCTGAGGCACTTGCGAAGGGGAAGAAGCAGAGAAGGCGGCAACAAGACAGGAAAGGTGCTAAGCCTGCCTCACCCGCAGGGCGGCTCACTGTGCTCCCTGAAGCCGCATCAGGACCTCGGAGAAAACGGTGGAGAAAAATTGATCCAAACCTAACCGTCAGCGCCCCACACCCCCAGGCCTTGGCGCACAGCCAGTGTCTGTCCCACCTCCCACACTAGACTCTGCCAATCTCCTCCGGTTGCTGAAATCCAAGTGAACTCCGGTCCTGGACCAGTAAAACGCAGTTGGCCACCTGCGTAGGCAGAGAGGGG
Source organism: Noctilio leporinus (assembly GCA_004026585.1). NCBI lineage: Eukaryota > Metazoa > Chordata > Mammalia > Chiroptera > Noctilionidae > Noctilio > Noctilio leporinus. Next base: position 25,014 of record PVIW01009781.1, read on the forward strand.
CCTGTCTCCTCACATCCACTGACCTAGACAAATTTTTCGCCAAGGCGACGCCTATTTGTGGAAACCAGGAGCTACCACAGCCGGGTCCTAAAGGCCCTAACCAGCACCCCATACACGGGTCCGCAGCTCCGGAGCCTGCGCGAGACACCAGCGTTTTCTCCTCCCCACTTTGTCATTGGATAAATCCCCACAGGCCGAAAGGCAGCATCCCCGACCCATCTAGGCAGCCGAAGAACCAACCTCAGCCACCTCCTCAGTTTTCAGGTCCCATCTCCGGGGAACAGGCTGAGCGCCGACGACCCAGCACCGCTGACACTACCCTCCAGCTCCGCGGGCCCCTAGACTTCTGCTGGTCCGCCGGCCACATTGCCTCCCTTGCTGCTCCAAGAGGAAGAAACGGTATAAAAATAGCCGCAAGGTGGCGCCTGACAGCCTGACTGAATGACAGGGAAGGATCCGGATGTTGGGGCAGCAAGAAGTTCCCAAAGCTGGCGTGACAGACAGATATTGTCCTGGCACAGCTGGCACCCCGAGGCTCACCTCCAGCTCCCCACCAACTGGTTGCTACCGTGGCAACGGAAGGAGGACTTGGAAAATTTTTGGATCTTTGGAAGGTGCGGCTGGATCAGGCATCACGGATTTGAAAGAGGCCGCCCAAATTTTCTCCCATGAATGACCAAGCTTCCCAGGAGACACCAGTCTTCCCAGGGCTCCCCGGAGGACCTAAAAACATTTTTGTGGCTGGGGGCTGTAAAGCATAAAGGAAGTGAGTATGCACGAGACAACAGGTGGATCTCTTTATTTTTATTTTTTAACTATTTGAAACATTGAATTTATTTGGGTCATATTGATTAATAAACTATGCAAAGTACTAAAATAAAACAAAAATTAAATAAAACAAATATCATATATTAAACTCAAAAACAAAAACAAACATACAGGTTTTATAAGTTTACAACTCAAAAACCATCATCTGTCTGGTGCAGCTAGCACTCACTGCACAAAGTATAAGGTCTCTTTTCCTCCTCACTAACTCCAATTATTTTTTCTTTCTTTCTTTCTTTTTTGTTGTCTTTGATTTCCCCTACACCACTGTAAATCTATGATTTCCAGCCCAGGAAAAAGGTCTTTCCAAAGGCATTAAAATGAAACCCAGAACCATAGAGGCAATAAATCTGACCACATAAAAATTAAGACAAATATGTCTCTGCATATATTATAACAAAGGCCAGAACAAGTGGGTGGATGCTGGGAACATGGATGCAAAGTTGGTTTGTTGTGGATTTCAGCATCACTTACATTAAGAGCAGTAGCAACAATGTGAGGGGAAGGAGGGGATTACCTGCATTTGAAATGAGGTAAATGTAAATGATGAAGTGTTCCATGAAACTTTAAAATCAGTCAGTCCAGCTTGCCTCAGTGGCTCAGTAAGTTACAACATCATCCTTACACACTAAGGTTTCAGGTTTGAACCAAGGTCAGTGTATAAGGCACATGCAAAAACCAACCAATGCATGTCTAAATAAGAGGAACAACAAACTGATGTTTCCTCTCAATCTCTCTCTATTTCTTTATTTCCACTATTCAAAGTCAATACATTAAAAAAATTTTAAACAATTTTAAAGCAAATGACTTGTTTATAAACAGCAGTATAAATGAAGCATATTACCTGTGGCCTAATCCCAATAGAACTGGTATGACCAATTCCCACCTGCTTCCTCCTACACCACACTGCCTCTCATGGAACATAACAGAGAGAAGAGAGTTTCTGAGGGCATCGTCACAGTGGCTTCAGGGAGAAGGCAGTGAGAAGGTAGGTACTAGGGCCACATTTTTGGGGTGGATGGTTCATGTATAACGCCACCCCACCACTGTGCTTTGATCTCCAACCTCACATGTTCTGTCTTCAAGATCACATCCTTGCATGGCATGCAGCTGTGCAACAAATAACAGGCCAGATAGCAGGTCTTTTTCCAATATTGTCATCCAGTGTGATAAGGGCTTGATACCCAAATTTATAAAGCAGTAGAAAACTCAACACCAGTACACAAGCAATCCAACTTAAAATAAATGGGTGAGGAACTTGAATGGACACTTTTCCAAAGGGGACAGTCAGGTTAAATAGACTCATGAAAAGATTCCCAAAGTCACTAATTAACACAGAAATTCAAATGAAAACCTACTATATTAAAAGTCAAATTCCAAGTGATTTTAAGTGATTTAATTTTTTGGCAGTGAAATTTACACAGTAATTCACATAGTAAATCATTGATAAAATGTAAGTATTTAGAATGTTAAAGTGTTTTTTTTTACATTTATACAGGTATTTATTTGTTTTGTTTTGTTTTTGTTTTTTAATTTTATTGTTGTTGTATTACATCCATCCCCTTTTTGCTCCCCTCTGTCCCCCTGTTAAAGTGTTTTAATGTGGCAGTTAAGGGTATTATTTATAATAATTCATTAAAATAAACTATTATAAATTAAAGCTATTACTCTTTAAACATTTCATTCCACACTTAACTAGGAAAAGGACATTTATTCAAGCCCTTTTTTAATCTCAGTATTTCATATATAAAAACCAAAGGTAAGATTTCTACATTAAAATGGCCACTCATCAGCCTTGGCTGGTGGCTCAGTGGATTGGTGCCAACCTGTGAACCCAAACGTTACAGGTTCAATTTCCCAGTCAGGGCACATAACCAGGTTGCAAGCCATGTCTCCATCCAGGTCCTTGGCTGGAAGCAGGTGAAAGACAACCATACATTTATGTTTCTCTCCCTTTCTTCCTCCCTCTCTGTCCTTCTCTCAAAAAATGATGAATAAAACATTTTTTTAAATAAAGGGAATGGATGTAATACAACAACAATAAAATTAAATTAAAAAATAAAACTGTGGGGTAAAAAAAAAAAAAAGGGGGGGGAAGGGTGGGGTAAAAAAAAAATAAAAATAAAAATAAATAAATAAAATAAAATGACCACTTATCTATGGCAGTTCAAGAATTTTAAACCTGAAAAGACATACATTTTTAGCTCTACATACCCTCTATAGATGTATCAAAAAACAAACAAATAAATATAAAACAAGCCCCTCAAAGAAAGTTTGGATAAACCTGGAGAAGCCCTGGATTCTCACTAGGGTTTGTGCAAGAGACTCTAGGGAACTTGATGTTATAGGATCTGGTCATATGTCCTCTTCGTGGCACAAAACAGTGCTGGTGGAGGTAATGGTGATAAGCAGCAGAACAGACACAGTACCTGCAGTGAGAATGAGTGGAAGAAACCGCAGCTTAAGATAGACTTGTAACAAACCCAGGATTCTAGCAGGCCTCCCTCACCCACAGCTAATGCTCTGAGATCCCAATTGTGTTCTCTGGAAATATGAGCTCTTTCTGCTGGACACAAAATCACCCTCCCCCACTTTTTAAAATGAGGTTCTGTGATCCTTCCTTCTAGACAACATTTTAAAAATGCCACCAGATTAGCCAAAAGTGATGAAAATACTGTGTGATCTTAAAATTAGATATGAAGCAATATCTCCTATGATAATCTGACTCTCTTACTAGAACCGAAGGTAACAGACCATTTGTGCATCCTTCACTGAGTGTTGCTATTTGTCTCAGAACATGCCTGCAATGTATCAGGTGTATCATAAATAGTTAAATAAAGTTTATTATGAATCATCTCAAAAATCTGAATGGACCTTGTTTTGTTTGTTGGTTTTTTGCTGTCTGCAGAATGCCAAATTTAGCCACCCAAAAACACAAATCAGGACCATCACAAAATCTTAAATGTTTTCTTCCATGTAGTATTTAAAACTCAGAATAGCCACAGCCAGTGAGTATAAAAGGTGGAGTGTTTTTTTATGAAAGTGGAAATTCATAAAATTCAACAACCACAGCAGGTCCACATGTATATTCTGCAGAAACAAGCACCAGAAGAAAACCTGTCATGGCTGATTCACTTAATCTATCTAAAATTATACAAGGATTATTTCATAACCTTCACAATTCAGAGATGCAAACTGACTCTCATACAGATGAGGGTATATTCCCATGACACAAACTGGATGTTGGCATACCTCTAGTTGAGGAGGTGACCGCTACCCACTTCCTAAATGCTGGTCCAGAATTTTTGGGTGGTGTTGAATGTGAGATAAGTGAACAGGTAATAGTCATGTAAATGATGTTCTACGTTGGAAGCCTGGTACCACGGACACTATGGAAGATTTTTACCATTATGACTTTTATGGGACACTTACAGTACAAGCCTCATCCAGAAAAGTTCCACTGTGCATTTGGACTGTCTCCAAGGTTTAATTATTATGACATTTAATAGGATGTTTTCTACACAAAAAGGGAAGATAAGACTAAGTTATTTTACAAGTTTCTGTATATCTTGTCACCTCAAAGACCAAAATTTTGTAGGCCAGACACTGGGCCTCGCTTGTTTTCATAATGTCCCCCAAGGAGGCCATTTACCACCATGATAAAATCTTACAATGCCATTGAATTCAAAATAATTATAAACTCAATTCAGCTCTTGTGTTATTCTTTGTTTGAATGGATTCACTCAGAAGTTGGGCTGCTGAAAGAAATATATGAATGTAAAATATTTGTAAATTTTATATCTCCACATCCAGCCTCATATGTTATAACTCTAACATTGTTGTTAACCCTCTCTGATGGTGAGAAATTTTTGCACCCAGCCTGACATTGAATTTATTATTCTTTGAATTTTAAACCACTTCTGTTTTCAGGCTGTCCAATACTATCATAGTGGTCATTGATGGGCACTTGTTTTAGTGATACTTTGAGTCACCTGTCAGGTGCTTACCAGCAAAATTGATTTCTTCTTTCCTGAGCCATCATCTAAATTATTTCCTTGGGATGGGCTTTTTCCTGAGACCATCAAGTATTTGTCACTTTCAGAAATTTTAACTCTCCATAACGAGAATATGAAAATTCAAATTTTAGTAAAACAAAGTAACAATCAAAGCCTTAATTTGATATTAAGGAGTTTCTCTCTTTGTGTGTTGTTCCTGCACACTCTCCAAATTGTGAAAGAAAGACATTGTCCCAATTTTTTTTTCTTAATGTTAGAAGTAGATCAAGCCTCAGAGCTTAAAACAGAGTGTGGTTCATCCAGCTGTATGGAGGTTTCAGTTTTGGCCTGTGGGTCCTTGAATGGCAAGTAGAATCTTTAGGCCTCTATTTTATTTTTTTTTTCTATAATATCTAAGCCTTTCTTTTCCAATTTCTATTAAGGAGTCGTTAGTTTCAGGCTCACTGAGACAATGCTATTAATGCAGACATCTCACAGAATGATTTTCATGGTTCCTCAGCTAACAACATGCCTTGAAAATAATAACTGAATAATTTCCATTAAAACTAAACTCAAATTGTACATTTGTAGCTTAGATTTTTTTTTTATCCTTTCTACTCCTATCCTTCCAAACATATCTCTAACAGCTGAGTGTTCCTGGCTGAGCTCTAGATGCATATTCTTCTGGTTGTTCATTGTGATGTGGTTTATATGCCCCTTTCTGATTCTAGATTGTGAAAGCAGGTGACCACTGTTTTGTGCCACAAAGAGGACATGTGACCAGATCCTATAACATCAAGTTCCCTAGAGTCTCTTGTATGAACCCTAGTGAGAATCCAGGGTTTCTCCAGGTTTATCCAAACTTTCTTTGAGGGGCTTGTTTTATATTTGTTTGTTTTTTGATACAACTATAGAGGGTATGTAGAGCTAAAAATGTATGTCTTTTCAGGTTTAAAATTCTTGAACTGCCATAGATAAGTGGTCATTTTATTTTATTTATTTAATTTTATTTTTTAATTTAATTTTATTGTTGTTGTATTACATCCATTCCCTTTATTTAAAAAAAATATTTTATTCATCATTTTAAGAGAAAAGGGCAGAGAGGGAGGAAGAAAGGGAGAGAAACATAAATGGATGGTTGTCTTTCACCTGCTTCCATACCAGCTTATCCCTGGATGATGGTTGCACATAGATGCTTCTCCGAACATAAAACATATGTGCCTTCTAGTGTTCATGGTACCAAACCTTATATAAAGAACCACTGTTAACACGATTACCTACCTTATAAACTTTATGTCCTGGAACAGTACAAATTATTTTGGATCCATGTTTCACCAGGTGACTGCTGAGATAAGATGACCACTGCCGGTATCTTTGTGCAGAGAGCTACCCAAGAAGGCTTTCGATATTTGCCTGGTTTAGTCATCCGTTGTGGTGGTGTAGTATTACTTTCAGAATGCCACTTCATTCAACAAGTGGTTTTGTAAACCTGAGATGCTAGAGTGGAGACATTTTATAAGACAGTAGAGGAGGAAATATTACTCTATTTTGTAGAGAATAAATACATGCCTGGGATTAATAAGTTAGTCATATTCTAGTATAAGAAAGAAAGAATAAGAAAGGTAGGAAAGAAAAAAAAAAGAAATTCAAATTGAGAGAGAGAGAGAGGGAGAGAGAGAGAGAGAAAGAGACAGAGAGACAGACAGAAAAGCAGGTTGAGATGGGACAGGGAAGCCAGCAGGTGGAGGCTGTAGGAGCTGCTCCTGGGTAATGAACTGTTGCTGGGAATAAAGCCTGGTGGCCAGGAAGAGCACTTGGGGCTGAAGGAAGCCACTTTCCATGTATATGGCCATAGCACCCTGAACGTACAGGATCTCCTCATGTTCTAGACAGCTAAACAGGGTCCAGCTAGGTGAGTTTGTGTAAGAGAAATAGTGTGGGATGAACAGGTGCTGTAGGCTTTTTCCAACCAGCACCCTGTACTTCTGCTGCCACCGCTCCCCACTCCTGCTCAATGATTGCCTTCATCCTCTTGCTCAGTGCAGAAGCCTCTTCCCAGGAGGGTGATCAACCCCTCTCCACACTCCTGGGTGCTCTAGAGGGCACCCCACTGGTTCAAAGAGCAGTAACTGATGACATCTATTGTCTGGGGGCTTGGATAAGTGTGTCAGAGTCCCAGCAACAGGCACATGGAAGCCCCTCAGCAGGGCCCCAACTTGAGGCCCAGGGAGTTTCCCCAGCTCCTTTCAGACATGCCTGCGTAGCCCTAGGCACACACTCCTTGGGGGTGAGGGAATCTGGAAGGCTTATGCAGCCCTTTCACCAACCTCTCCACCCCCTCCCTGAGATCCTTTGGAGGGCAGGGAGGGGCTCTGTCCTCACCATTTGGGCAGGCAAGGTCCTGTCTTCATTGCCTGGACAGGGAACTTCACCTTGGAGAGAAGTGTACTAGTCCTTCCCATTGGAACCTCATGATGGGTATGGGGAGCTTGGAGCATCTGCCTTGGTAGGGCTCATGGGAGAGCCTCTCAGAAAAGTGTAGGGATATCCAAGTGGCTATAGCACTGCCACCACAGCAAGTTTTGAGATGATGGGCCAAAGCAATGGGCTGAATCTCTCTGGTCCTCTTTCCTGAGGGAGTCCAGATCCAGAGGTGAAATAGTGGCTCTGAAAGCTACATCAGCTATAGCTCTGGAGGAACTGGTGGGTGGATTACTACACACAGTCTCCTGAGGGCAGAATCAATGGACCTAACGGGTCCCCAGGCCCTTCTCTTGCCGACCACATCCTCCCGTTCCACGACTCTGCAGTCTCTCCTAGCCTTGGCTCTTCTTCAACACCAACAAGTTGCCCTCAGCCCCTGTCCATTCCCATACTATCACGATGCTCCCCTGAACTGCCATGATTCCAGAAGACCCTGACTTGGGGGCTCCCTTCCCAATTGGATGGGCAGGTGATCAGCAGGCCAGCCCCCTCTCAAAGTCATAACCACAGCCCATTGTCAGTCTACAGCCACGTGTAAAAACTTCTCCTGACTTTCAAAGAACCAAGAATGAGATGAAAGTAAAATCTCTCAAGTTTTGTATGCAACAACAAATCAAACGGAAGGCTCTAGGTGGCCCAGAAAGAAATAGGTCTATAATCTTTCCTATTCCCCTATCCCCCCTACAATCTCCCTTATTCCTCTATATTTTTCTTTTTCTACTTGCACAGTCTTTCACCATCCCCATGTCCTGCAATTTTTTTCCTGACATTTCCCAAGTCAGGTTTCTTTGCAGGGATTCCTTTTCCCCACACTCCACAGGAACAGCTATTACTCAAGTCCCCACAGCCTAACTGCCATCTTGCCAACTCAAAGAGGAGCTCCTTTGGACAAAGAACGTGTTTTATCCTTGTGTTTCAAATGCTTAGCACTATTTCCAGCATGGAGAGTGGACTCAGAAAATGACTGTTGAATGAATGATTGGCTTATCACTTTACAATGAGCCCAATGCACCAAAGGAACTAGAAATCAAAGACTAGGGCCTTGAATCATTTGGCAAAGACTCACCATTCATTAAATTAAACTATCCACTTCTCTGTTCAAATGGGATTCTTATTATGTCATGTCTAGGATTTTACATGTCACAAAAACTTGAATTCCCACTAGTCTTCCAAATGGCAACATTGAGCTCCTTCAAAGGAAATTTTGGACATTATTCTATCTCCTTTATTCAAAATGCCATTATTGCATATGCTCAACATTTTGGAACACAGTCAAGCATTGAATTGAAATATTCACTGAGTGTCAAAGGGAATAGGTAATGTTCATTAATTGGACACATTAGCAAATCCTACAGGCTTTCACTGAGCATTTACCAGCTTTGAATTTTCAAAAGTAATTTTATTTGGAGAAAATACATATTTGGCCAGACCTATCTTCCATTCTATTAGTTACAAAGACAGCTTAAGTGCTAGAGTAGGGATTTTCAAAGTTTTTCACCATTCATTAATTGCTAAAATGATGTGGGACAACAAAACACACATATTTTTACAATCTCAACAAAAATTTAAAAAGAAATAAGAAAAAGTATAAAATGGAACCGTTCACACCACACGATTATTGTGTTGGTTGTTGGCTTTTTTTTTTTTTTTTTTTTTTTTTTTGCAATTTTTAAATGTTTTTCACAATCTAAGTGAAAAGATGACTGTCAGTTACCTTGACCAAATTCCTTCCAAATAGTCAGGTATGGAATGTTTGAAAATTTCTTGGGACAATATTCAAGTATGGTGGGAAATCTCTGTTCTGGGATTTCAGCCTTTGTCTTCCAAGTCACCTTCACACTATTCTGAATTTACACACTCTCCTATGCCTCCTTGCTGTGAATGCCCAAAGAGTTCAAGGAGGGTAGGCTCCTTGACAGCAGGGAGCTTTGTGTCCTTCTAAGAAGATGGTGACATAAGCAGACATCAAACCCACCAATGCCCTGCCTAAGCACATCTCTGTTTTGAAAAGGGGGAATGTGAGGGACCTGGAGCAACTCTGCTTTGGCTCCTTTCCTGCCTAGTGGAAATCAGCTTGAAAAAAAAAGAGAGAGAAAGGAAAAGGAATTCCTTTGGACAGAAGATGAGTACCGTTAGGTTGTGATAGAAGAGAGCTAGCCCAGAAGGCATCCAACTTGGGCCTGGCATAGTCTCCATTCCGGTGGTATGTTGTCACTTTCAGGATGGCACTTGCATTCCAGTGTCATGGCTCAAACCGAAAGTGGTTTTGTCCACCTAAGGTCATAGAGTGGAAACGTTTTGTGTGAGGGGAGAGGAGGAGGAGATGTTACTGTGTTTTGTAGAGAACAAAGACATGCATGGGCTAAAAAAATGAGTTCTAGTCTCGTCTTAGAAAGAAGAAAAAGGAAAGCAAGAAGGACAGAAGGAAAGACGTTCCAGTTGAAAGAGACAGACAGAGACAGAGAGAGGGGCAGATAGCAAAGCAGGTGAGGGTGGGGCAGGGAAGCCCTAAGGCAGAGGCTGTAGGAGATGTTCCTGGGGAATTCGCCGCGGCTGAGGGTGGGGCCTGGAGGCCAGACAAAGGTTCCTGGGGCTGCTGGAAGCCTATTTCCTCCTCCAGGGCCATAGCCCCCTGAACGTGCAGGATATCTCCTCATGCCCTAGACAGCTAAGCAGAGTCGGACATGATTCTTTGTGGATGAGGGATGGCGTGAGACGAGGCGGTGCTGTAGGCTTGGGTGGAACTGTCATTTTGCGGCCCAGCCTCTGCCTTCTGGGAGGCCGCTTCCTCCTGCTAGGGTGCCTTCACCTTCTTGCTCAGAGCCAAACTCCCTGCCCAGGAGAATGAGCAGGCTCTCCCCGCTGACGCTGGCACTGCAGAGGAGACCCGGCGGGCTCCGATGGGGAGCCCGGCAGCCACAGGGCACCCTTGGAGGATGGAAGTGGGCCGTGTCTCCCAGCCCCACAGGCTAGGGTGTAGGTCCACAGCCCTGCTTAGGAAAGCCAGAGTCAACATCGGAGACAGGGAAAGGGAAGCCCCGCCACAACACCTGCAACCCGGAGGCCCAGGGAGACTGGCGACCAGCTCTCGGTCCCGCCTCTTGAGGGAGGGGCGGGGCCACGGCCGGCAACTGACACCGGTCCCTTGCAGTCTTGCCTTGAGGCGCTCTCTGCCGCGGGCCCTCAGCCAGCAGCCACCTGCCTGACCTTGCAGCCGCCTTCGCAATCCTTTGCCTTTGGCCAGGGCAAGCCCCGACCCCTCCTCAGCTCTGGAGGGAGGGCGCGTCACCATGACCTCGGCCTCCCCCGCAGGGCGTGCCCTCGCCCCGCCCTTGCGCGCCCCGCCCTTTGGAACCTGGGGAGGTGTCCGAGGCGACCATTGGAGGGCTCAGGGTTAGCCTCACAGACAGGGGCGGGGCAGCCAACGCCTGTCCACCTGAGGCCCACCCGAGGGGAGGGGGGGACCTGAAGCCAGGCAGGGCCTCCTGAGGCTGCAGGAGGCCACTTTCCCCTTCTACAGCCACACCCCTTGAGCGCACCCAAACTCCTGGGATCTCCCGGGCTAATCAGGGTCCGGCCAGGTGAGTACTCGGATGGGACTCGGCCTGGGAATGACGGGTGCTGTAGGCTTTTGCCCATCAGCTTCCTTCTCCTCCTATTCTTGCTTTTCCTCCGCTGTCGCTGTGGCAGCAGTGGCCACCATCAATACCACCACCATCTCCACCATCACCAGTACCACCCCTTCTGCGCGCTCAGACGCCTCTGCTACGGCTCCCCATTTTGGCCTTAATGGTTGCTTTCATCCCCTTGCTCAATGTGGAAGCCTCTGCCTAGGAGAGTGACCAGCTCCTCACCACTCCCCTGGCGCTGGGGAAGGCACCCCCTTGGCTCCCACGGAGTCCGCGAAGCTTTGGCACTCCACTTGTTTGGGGGCTTGAATCGGTTTCTTGGAGTCTCAGAAATAGGGACATGGAAGCTTTCTCAGCTGGGCCCCACTTTGAAGCCCAGATTGTTTCTCCCAGCACCTGTGAGACCTGCCTTGAAAATACTGACCCCACAATTCCTTGGCTCTGAGGGGCCTTGGAAAGCCTCTTCATTCCCTTAAAATCCCTCCCAGCTTCCTCCTCTAGATTTTGTGGGTTGCAGGGTCTCCCTCCTTACCATTTGGGCATGGCATATCCTGTCTTCTGCTACTTCTGGTGGTTACTTCACCTTGGACAGAGGTACTCTGGTCCTGTCCATTGGAATCTCCTGGTGGCTTTGGATCATGGGGAAGGGGTCTGTGAAAGGCTCCCAGAGAGGTGTGAGGATGTCCTAGTGGCTATAACACTGCTCCCCCCACCCCCAGGGATTTATGAGGTGTTGGGCCAAAAATTTTGATAATCAAATGTCTCACAGACTCACGTAGTCCCCCATTTCTCCATTTGTTAAAATGGTAAGACTATTATTTGATCTAATTTCAATGTGTGTCATAAACTCGGTGACCCTTGATTCTGAATTAAAATGTGAGTGGATTCATGAAAATAAATATTTCCCGCTGATGTCCCAGAATGACCAGGGAGCCTGACCTCAGTCCCTCTCCCCTTGTATGGAAGAGGCTGCCCCACATGCTAATTTCTTTTCTAGGTACAGAGTAAATCCTCCCCTGGGCTGTCGGGGCTCCCAGCTCTTTCCTCAAACAAGGGTAAGTTCCCTGGGGAAGGCAGAGCTGTGCTCTAGAAAGAGATGATACTCCTGTCTCTTCGGCCCTGGTGACAAGCTCTCAGAGTGAGTGTCTCAAATATCATACAGGGGACTTTAGGGTGATAGTAACTGCACATGACTGACAGGGATTAATTCTACTTGTCCCCAGGTGTTTTGTCCCAGGAGTAGCTGCAGGAGTCAAGCCCAAGACTGGTGAAGTCCTCATAGACTCTTTCCCTCACCTGCATTGTCTCTGGATTAATTTTAAAGTGCTATTTGTGCACTGGACCTGGCAGGGTCCAGGGAAGGGCCTGGAGTGGGTCAGTGTCTATGGAGTGGTGAAAGCACAGACTACAACCCAGCACTGAAACCCTGAATGAACATCACCAGGGACACCTCCAAGAGCCAAGTTTATTTAATAAGAAGTTTGAGAGATCAGGACATGGCCAGGTATTACTATTGAGAGACACAGTGATGATGCAGCAATGTGATAGGGAATCAGTGTGAGCCCAGACACTAACATAGGTGTGGGGAGGGTGTGCTGGGACCATCAGAGGGCTCTCAGGGTCCCTGAACATAAGGGGCATCCAAAAAGCAGTTGCAGTTGGAGGTTTTGGCTGGTTTCCTGTCTCACTTCCTCTTCCTGTAACAGTTTTTCTCAGGGAAATAGGGTTGCTGATTCTGAGCTCCCTTACAAAGTCTCTGGATTTAGATAAATCTGTTGTGAAAGAAGAGTACAATCACTTGTTGACAAAATGCAGACACTTTCTGACACTCTTGTGCACAATTCCAATGAATGATCAAATATCCTGACACATGTCAGCTGATTATAACCAGAGACTCTTCTGGACCCTGCAGTGCAAGTCAGTTACATTCAGCTGGCCAACAGCTAGACACATGCATGCTGGACAGTGGGCACCAGAGGCATGGACCATGCACCAGAGGAGAAAGCCCTCTGGTGTTGAAGGTCATTGTCTTGGCCTAATGTTCAGAGTACCAAGTGGAAGTGACAGGAAAACAGGCTGAGGGAACCATGACAGCTTGGTGTTTATGTTCAGGCTGATGAAAAATACACACAAAGGGGACATGGAGCATTTACCATTCACATATTTAAAATCTCTAAGAGGAATGGGAACAGCCTTTCCAGAAATCAGATTATCATTGTAATTCCTGGTAATAATCCACAGATACATAATAGGAAGTTGATGTTTTCAATGGAACTCTCTACTAAAACTACAAGATCTTCAGAATTGTGAGCACAGTCCTGGAATTCAGCCATATCTCCTCCCTATCACTCTGCCGTAACCATAACTTTATCCCTGGAATCTGGGTTAATTCCCACATTTCTCAACTCCAGTTGACATTCCATGTTTTCTTTAATACATGTATGAGCTTCTTGCCTACAACAGAGTGGTCAGACATTTATGCAATTTGAGATATGATGGCTCAATATTACATTATCCACCTGGCACCACATAAGATACTATAATATTGCTGACTGTATTCTCTGTGTTGTGCTTTTACATGCTGTGTTTAATCAGTTACTGCCAATTTGTACTTCTTAGTCCCTTTACTTTTTTGACTGAGGCTCCCACCTCTCCTCTCACCTCTAAAACTCTGGTCTATTCTCTGGGTTTATGGGTCTCTTTCTATTTTGCTAGTTTAGTTTTTTTCTTTAGATTCCACATATAAGTGAGAGCATATGGTATTTGTGTTACAGTGTTTGGCTTATTTCATTCAGCATAATACCCTCTAGATCTATCCACATTCTCCCATATGATAAGCTTTCATTTTCTTATGGCTGAGTAAAGAAGATGGATTAATTTCCAAACCAATTAATTTTTATATTCAAGACTAGATTACTACATCAGATTATTACTAAGGAAATTCACATGATACATCTTGGTTTGCTGCATGAGGAGAAAAATCACAACATTAAGAACAAGAATTCTTCTCTGGTGAGTGTGGGTCAGTAGATGGAGCACTGGCCTGGCAACAAAAGTGTCACTTGCTTAATTACTAATCAGGACACATGTCTGGGATGCATATCAGGTCCTGGTTAAGAGCACGTGAGAGGCATCCACACATTGTTGTTTCTTTCCCTCACTTTCTCCCTTCCTTCACCTCTTTCTAAAATAAATATGCAAAATCTTTAAAGAAAAAAAAAAGAATTCTGTATGTGTTAGGTCAAGACTTGCTTAATTTCACTATTCAAGTATCTGGGGATATCTCTGTCCTATTATGCAGAGTGACTCACACAGCATGCAGATTTATGCCCAGATGATACCAATCTCAGGTGGATAAGGTGACAGCATTCCCGAGGGTCATGTGCAGACATGAAAATAAATGAAGGTGGGTGCAGACAAAACTGAAATTAACTCCTGATGAACCAGGTATGAACCTGTCTCATGCATTCCTGATTAGAATTATGTCATATGTGCACAGAGCCACAACTGCTGATGGTGAAAATAAGGCTGAACCAATGTGATTGATGAGTTTTATATAAAGTTAGAGTCACCAGCCCCAGGGAGGGAGGCTATTTAAATGTAATCAGTGGAATGAAGAAAAGTGATGTTCTTTATATCAATTATGATTTGATTTTCATTTTATTGTATATTTGTGATTGGCATGATGGCTTTCCATAATGAAATTTCTTCATATTTACTCTTAAATACCTACCAAAATCCTCACATAAGGTGATATAGTCATGACTCAGTCTCTTCTATGTCCCCAATTTTCCTTGTTTTACCACAGAATCTAGAGAATAAAAACAAAAATGAAGCAGTGCATATTCAGCACGAAACTCCACTGAAGAAACATGATCAGGGAGCACTGTCTGCTTCTCTGCAGGGTTCACGCCTCTTCCTCCCAATGATCCACACAGATGCTCCATCTTCTCCAACACTGGGTCCAGGTGCTGTAGAGCCACACTATGTCCTTAATCCATATTCTCACCATTTTTCTGGGGGAAATGGTGGTGGACGGAATTTCCTGTCTTTAGAAAACAATCTTCTCTGCTCCTAATGGTAGAATTTATTGGTATGTTCAATCCTGATGACTTTCAAAGGCATCTCTCATTTGAATTCCCTCAACATTTATGATAATTTATGTTCTCTTGTCATGTTCTCATCTCCTGGAGCAGTTGGGTCACTGGGGAGAGCCCAGGACCAATTGTAGGGGGTAGTTATTTTATTTTTCATTTTATTATTTTATCTCTTCATCAGATGATATTTTTTCATTGATTTTAGAAAGAAAGGGATAAGGGAAGGAAAAGAGAAAGAAAAGAGAGAGAGAGATTGGTTGTGATCTGTCCTGACCAGGTGCTTTGAACAGCTGGGAATGCCAGTCAGGGCTCCTGTCTCAGAGCATTAGGGTCATGTCTGGGATGCTTTTCATCAGCAGAGGGGCCCTTTTTGCATGCCCTCCTACTATAGATGGAGCTCTGGAGTCAGACACTGACAAGAAGAATATGGTCCCAGAAAGGGACATGCTCAGAAAGGGGATTGATTATACATGCCCAAAACTGAGATTGAAGCCACAATCTTGGGTGAAAATATTATACTCCCAACAACTAAACCCAGCTGTCCAAGGCTGAGGAGTAATTCTTTGTAGACATGCACACATGGACAAGTCACACTCTGGGACCATATTCTTCTTGTCAGTGTCTGATTCCAGAGTTCCCTCTATAGTAGGAGGGCATGCAAAAAGGGTCTCTCTGCTGATGAAAAGCATCTCAGACATGACCCTGATGCTCTGAGATAGGAGCCCTGCCTGGCATTCCCAGCTGTTCCCAGCACCTGGTCAGGACAGAACACAGGCCACTCACCATGGAGTTTGGGCTCAGCGGTATTTTCCTTGTAGCAATTATAAGATGTAATTAATGGAGAATGAGAAACACTGAATAGGTGAATGATATGACTGAGAGGAATAATGAAAAGTTGGCAGGCTTCTGACTAGGGCATCTCTGTGTTTGCAGGTATTCAGTGTGAGGTGCAGATGATAGAATCTGTGTCAGTCTTGGTGCAGCATGAGGGCACCTCTGGATTCAATTTCAATTTGCACTGGATGAACTGGGGCATCTAATTTCCAGGGAAAGGCCTGGAGTGGATCTCATGTATTAGTGGGGATGGAAGTGGCATGTAATATGCAAACTCTGTAAAGGCCAGTTCACCAGAGAAAATGGCCAGAACAAGTTGCACCTGCAAATGAACATCCTGCAAACCAAGCACATGGTCAATATAACTGTCATGAGACCCAATAAGGGGGAGTCAACCTGAGCCCAGAAATAAAACTCCCTGGTTGCTGGGCTGCTGAGGGTGCTCTGGACACCAGGGGGCGCTCTGAGACACTTAGTACAGGCAGCAGCTCCAGGGGCAGGTGTGGGCCTGGTGGGGAAGAAAGGGGCTTCCTCTTGGGAGCAGGGGTTTCCTCTCCAAGCTCTCAGATGCATCTAGGGACAATTCTTCCTTCTTTGTGGCTCTGACTTTCCGCATTTTCACTGCAAACAACATGGAAGAGGTGAGATTATCTGTCTGCAGGTGAGATTCTACCCTGTGAGTAGGAACCTTCCCTTCACAAGGCTCCTGTGTGCCCATTTACTTCCTTGACAATGAACCACCCTGAAGGCTCCCATCTTCCCTGTGGTGGAAACGTTTCCCACAATGAGGGCCCAGCCCCATCCAGGCCTTTGTGTGCTCTACTCAGACTCACTGTCCCCAAACATGCATACAATGTGTTTATATTTGTCCTTCCTCCTGATAGGCACATCTTGTCCTGCATGGGATGTGATTCTCCCCTAGGATGTCCATGCTTCAGATCTCTGTCCTCCCTGCCCACATTACCCTCTTGCTCCTCATTTACTGCGTGGAGGTGTAAATGCACCTTAACATAACCTTCTGTTACTGACTGACACAATTCTGTCTAAATATGACCTAGATCCTGAACTCCATGAGCCTGGGGTCCTGCACCCTCTTCCCCATACCTCAATTTGACAAGTCACAGAAGGGAGATTAAAGAAGCATATGAACTGTCACATTTCCCAACTCCACCTTCTAACGCCCCACCAAATGTGTCTGTCCATTTCACTGCCCCCTGGTGTTTGAAATAGTTGGTACTTTTGCATTTATATTTAGTAGGATATACCTGTACTGAATGGAAAAATATGCAATTTTAAATGTTATTGTGTAATGAAATTATTTTCCTTAATTTTACATTACATTGTAAAATAATATTTTAAAATACTTTTATTTTATCTTTTAAGAGTGTGGGAGAGAGAGTAAAAGAGAGGAGTCAAACATTGATTGGTTCTCTCTTACATGCTCCTAACTGGAACTGGGCTGCCAACCCAAGTTTCCAGATCCTAAAACAGCATTCTTTGTCCAGTGGTCTCTTCCTCCTTCTCCACAATCTGGAACAGTTCACTTGACATTTGTGGTCACATCTCTTCCTTTTTCTCATGGAATATAATCAGCTTCTGCCTCCCTAAATTATGCACCCATTATATTAGGACCCACCCAGATTTTCTGGACCATATTTGGATTCCAAAATATAAAAATTAATCAAACATGACAATGTCCCTTTGCCTTATAGAATCCACAGGTACCAAGCATAGTTCAGACAACTGAAGCCCAGCTCACTGATCATTGGTTTATGATTCTCATTTTTTTTCCACCAGTGTTTCTATTATATTTTCTTCTAAGGTTTCCATCACTTTTGGAAAGAGAACCCTTGTTAATGCCCTTTTCTGGTTGATGTAAACAGTTTCTCCATCAGCCCCATGCATCTCAAGCTTCTCCTTATCTCTGAGTCCCAGTGATAGAAAACAAAACAAAACAAAACAAAACAAAAAACATTTTCTTGACAGTCAGTCTGCTTTGTCTTCTTGATGGTTGGGAAGTCAGAGACTCTCAGGACCAAGAGAACTACCATCACCATCACCAAGTACGCTGAGTCCTGTCTTCCAAGTTCTGAATCTGAGTCATTCTCTAGGGAGTGCACTTGTCTCCAGTCCTTGAATGTCAGTAACACTAGATTCAGACATCTGTTTACACATCATTCAGAAAAGTGGCCTTACATACCCACAGGACATGTTCACTTTGCCATAGATCAGATTCAGGGAAGCAAGCAGTTGGGGAAAGTGAGAAGCACACAGACTCTGTACCTGGGCTCACTCTTAAACATGCACCAGGCCAGGCTGTGATTCTGTTTTAGGTATTGAAATGCTATTATGACCACCATACTCAGGATACTCACACCTCCATTGAGGCATGACCCTCTCTGCAGGTCTCCAACAGCAAGGCTCCCTATATAGAAGGAGGACATGCAAATAGGGCCCCTTTGCTCATCAACAGCAGTCCAGCCCTGACTCAGCTCTGGTACAGGAGAGCAGTCTGGGATTCCCAGGTGTTTCCAGTGTCTGGTGGGGACAGAATGCAGACCACTCACCATTGGGTTTGGGTTCATCTGGTTTTTCTTTTTCTTTTTCTTTTTAGATTTTATTATTTTTCAAAGTGTGTAGGAGAGAGGCAGAGAGGGAGAGAAACATCAATGTATGTTTGCCTTTCACATGTCTCCAGCTATGGATCTGGCTGGAGACCTGGCTTGCAACCTGGTTATGTTGCCCTGGCTGGGAATCAAACCAGTGACCTTTGGGTTCACAGGCCTGCACCTTATCAACTGTGCCACCAGCCAGGGCTTCATCTGGTTTTTCTTTGTTGCTATTGTAAGATGTTATTCATATAGAAAGACAGACACTGCATATGGGATTTGATATGACAGAGAAACAGTGGATGAGTGACTGGTTTCTAACATGGACATCTTTGTGTTTACAGGTGTCCAGTGTGATATGTAGCTGGTGGAGTCTGGGGGAACTTTGGTGCAGCCTGGAGGGTCTCTGAGACTCTCTTATGTGGCTTCTGGATTTACTTTCAGTAGCTATGGAATGCACTGGGCCCACCAGGCTCCAGGGAAAGGGCTGGAGTGCATCTCATACATTAGTAGTAGTGGTTACATAGTCTAGGCCAGCTGTGAAGGGCC
Organism: Noctilio leporinus; assembly: GCA_004026585.1. Classification (NCBI taxonomy): domain Eukaryota; kingdom Metazoa; phylum Chordata; class Mammalia; order Chiroptera; family Noctilionidae; genus Noctilio; species Noctilio leporinus. The sequence continues at coordinate 44,036 of PVIW01009781.1, forward strand.
ATTTCACTATCTCCAGAGACAACGACAAAAGCACGCTATACCTGCAAATGAACAGCCTGACAGCCAAAGACACAGGCTTGTATTACTGTGCCACAGACATAGTGAGGGGAAGGAAGTCAGCCTGAGTCCAGACGAAAACCTCCCTCCAGGAGGGGCTGCAAACACCAGGGGGCGATCAAGGTCTCTGAACACAAGGACTATCCTAGGAGCAGGTGCAGTGGGAGGTGTGGGCTAGTTTCCTGGGTGGTTTCCTCTTCTTGTCACAGTTTCTCTCATGAAACTTCTCTGGATTATTGAGTCCTCAATCACGCTGGAGTCTGAGTTAGAAAAGTGTGTTGTCAAGAAAGATAAAATTCTCACATGGACAAAAACAAGAGACTCAGATACTGCAGTGTCCATTTCCAATGAATCGTAAAGCTCTGTGCCACTTCAGCTGAACCCCGTAGATGCTATGCTGGACCCAACAGTAAATTCCAGCCCCACACAGGTCAGTGTCTAAGCTGACCACCAGCAGAACACATACATGCTGGATGTCTAGCACTTACACCAATGAACCCATCACGAGAGAAGGAAGAGCCTTAATGGTAACAATCATTGACTCAGCATCATGCTCATAGCACCAAGTTTCAGTGCCACCATACAGAAACTGAGTGTGTATGCCCAGGATCATGACAAACACCACACACACACACACACACACACACACACACACATGAAGGGGATATGGAGCCTTTATCATTCACAAAGTTGAAATATCTGAAAGAATCAGGAAAGACCCTTCAACCAGACACATTATTAAAGTAAATCGTAGTTAGCAGTCCCCAGTTACTGAGGTAAGAATCATGGCTTAATAATATGAAACTGAGATTGTCAATGGGATTCTCTCATAAGCCTACAGGATCTTCAGAATATTCCCAATGAAAATAAAACTTGTGAGCACATCCTGGAATTCAGCCATGTCTAATGCCTGTCACAGTCTGTCCCACACTATAAAATTACCCTCCAAGAATTTGGGTTAATTCCTTTTTCTTTGTGCATTTCCAGTTTCCATTTTACTTTTTCTTCCACAATAGTGTCTAGCCTATAGCAGAGTGGTCAGGCATGTATACAATTTGTGATGTGATGGCTACATACTTCCAGTATCCACCTGGTGCCACACACACTATAACAATATTATTGACTTCATTCCTTTGCTGGGTTTTACATTTTTTGTTTACTTAGTTACTGCCAACTTTTATTTCTTAATCCTTTCACTTTTTTTTTTTCACCCATGCTCCCAACTGCCCTCCCACCATGAAAAAGTTGGTGTGTTCTACAGATTTCTGTCTGTTTTTCTACTTGTTTAATTGTTTCTTTATATTTCAAACCTAATTGTCATCATATGGTACTTGTGTTATTCTATATGATTTATTTCATTCAACATAGTACCCTCTAGATTCATACACATTGTTCCAGATGGTAAAATATAATATTTTATATTTTATTTCATTATTTTTAGATAGGGGGGAAGGAAGAGAGGCAGAGAGGGAGAGAAACATCAATGTATGGTTGTCTTTCACCTGCCTCCAGCTATGGACCTGGCTGGAGTTTTGGCTTGTAACCTGGTTATGTGCTGGGAATCAAACCAGCAACTTTTGGGTTTGCAGGCCGGCACCTTATCCACTGTGTCACCCACCAGGGCAAAATCTCATTTATTTATAGGTTAGCAAAAATGATGGGTTAATTTTCAAATTGTCCCTTTTATATTACTGACTAGATTATATGAGCTTATTGCTGAGCAAAGAGATATAAGGCAACTTGAACTTGCTACACAAGGAGAAAACTCACAACGTAAAGAACTAAAATTCTGGAGATGTTGGTTCCAGCTTTGCTTCATTTCACCATCATGTACCTTGGGGGATCACTTCCCAGTTCTGCTCACTGATCCATGCAGGGCAGATGAGGACCATCTAAGGTGGATTTGGTGACAGCATTCCTGAGAGCCAAGCACAGACATGAAAATGGATGATAGAGGGAGGAGAGGAGCTTCTGAAATGTATTTCTTTTTAAACAAGTGTAAAACTGCCTCTAGCATTTCTGATTAGATCTATGTCACTCAGATGCTGATGGTAAAAATAAAGTTGAACTGCCATGACTGACCAGTTTTATACAAAGTTAGATCCACCTATCCCAGGAAAAGGAACTATATTTGTGTGATATATGCACTCTGTAATCAATGGATGACAGCTGCCTGGGCTTTGTGATCGGATTTCCTCATTCCCAGGTGGGAAGCAGCACTTTGCGCAGACTGATTATTCCCCCTCATTATCAGCAGAGTCCTTAGGGATGGATGGCTCCACACTGGAAAGCAAACACCTCCAGGCTCCTGTGAATGCACAGTGTTCATGACCAGGTCTGATGATGTACTGACAGTAGGTGTCACCTCCTAATGCCTCTCTATTTGGTTCTCCTACAGGTGCAGCAATCCAGAACAGCCAACATTCTTCTAGTCCCCCATCTCCTGCAATTGCCTTTCATCACACCCAGGCCCAAAGCACCTCCCTATGCTGCTGGAAATGAAATAAGAAATACAAAGTATAATCTCAACCATGTTGCAGTGTATAGTAATGTGTTTTCTTTTAAGGTTTATTATCCAATTTGAGTACACAGCACATATTTATCCAATCATTCATTGATGGATGTTAGTTGTTGTGTTTTAATAAGTTGACTACAGTGAATTACACTGCAATGAAGAAGTCAGTGTAAACACTTCTTCCAAGTCATGGTTTTTATTATTTGAATGAGCATCTGTAACTTTCATGACTAGACTACATGGAATTTCAGTTTGTTTTATTTATTTATTTATTTATTTATTTATTTATTTATTTATTTATTGAGGCTGAATCCATGATGGTGTTTTACTTGCAAGAGGTTTTAATCAGGATATGTTGTAAATGAGGGAAAGAAACCTCTGTATAGACCTGGGCTCAACTTCAAATACTACAGTGAAGGTGAGTTTTTGCAACCAAAGAAAAGGCTGAGAAACCAGTGGATGGAAGTTACTGAAAGGATACTTCAAGGGAATAGTGATTCTTGCTGAAGCAACTTGACAAGTTTCTTGCTAAAATCAGACCAACGTCACCAGATGTCATGATGGGGGCTTGGATTCTCTCTAACCAGAATTCTTACTGAAAGTGGGCAATACAACAAGGTGCAACAAGGATGGACACTGAAGCCCAAAGCCAAATTGGTGAGAAGAGGGTTAGAGGAGTTCCATTGAGGTTTAGTCAAGCAGACAGTCATTGTCCGAGCCACCTGAGTTAGTATCTTTAGGTACTCTAAAAATATCTAACCAGGAGTTTATGGGCACAATGAGACATTCATTAAGTACTGACTGTTTTGTTCCTTTTTTCTTTGATGTTTTAATGCTTCATATGTTTACTTCAAATTAAATAGATTCTGATTATAACTCATTACTGATAGGTAAACTGGAAGAGAAGTCCCTATTATCTGTGACAATGAATATGAAAAGTAATTTGTTATGGTTAAGTTATATATTTTAAATATGGCCAATTAAAAACATTTATTTTGGCTATGTCTGATTGTAAAAGAAGCATTCCATATAAAATATTGTGTATGTGTATAAAATGGTAAAAGTACAGGAATATAAAACAGAAATGATAATTTCATTCTTATTACCTTCCCATCCAAAGTGGGTGAGGGCCCCTTTCCCCCACATGCTTACCAGCAATTCGTCTGTTTCACTTCCATTCTGTGTCCTTTTATAAGAGTCATCCTGCCAGTGGGGGGTCATTTCCTATTGGGCCTTTTGTTCTGAGTTTCTGATGACAAGACTAGGGCTTTGCTATAAGCCTGTTGAAAGTGCTGTTCATCTCTAAGTCAGTGTTGCCATTTTCTTCATTTGCTTCTTTCTTTTAGTTTCCTCCACTTACTTGCACTTACATTTATGGTCCTGGAAGCTGCCTACCTCTTTTCATTAGCATCTAACAATTAATTAACCTGTTTTACTTTAAGTATGTTTTATTAATTGTGTAATTAATTTTTCTCCTTTGCCCCATTGCCTGTTATCCCCTTTGCCCTCCCACCATCCCTCCCCACCCCTTCACTTCATTCCAAGAGTCATGCATATAAATTCTTAGGCTAATCCATTTACTTTACTATTCTTAATGTTCCCCTATCTATTTTGTACCTACCATTTATGCTTCTTGATGCCTGAATCATTTCCCCTATTCTCCCTCTTCCATTTCCCATCTGATAATCCTTCATATGATCTCCATAGCTATGCTTTTCTTCCTTAGTCTGGTTTTTTACATCCATTCATTGATAGTTGTGACTTTGTCATCATTTTAGTGTCCATAGTTTTGATCTTTTTCTTAAGTGTGTCTCTTTAATATTTCATATAAGAATGGCTTGGTGATGATGAACCCTTTAGCTTTATTTTGTTTGGGACATACTTTATCTGCATTTCCTGTCAAAATGAGAGCCTTGCTGGATAAAGGAATATTGGTAGTCGGTCCATCTTTTCATCACTTTGTATATTTCCTTCCAGTCCCTTCTTGCCTGCAAAGTTTCTTTTGAGAAATCAGCTGCCAGACTTATAGGCACTTCTTCATAGGTAACTGTCTTCTCTTTCCTTGCTGCTTTATCTCTCTTTAAAGAGATTCTCTCTTTATCTTTATCCTTCAGCGTTTTAATTATGATAAGTCTTGGTGTGGTCTTCTTTGAGTCTAGCTTGTTAGAAACTCTCTGTGCTTCCTGGATTTGTATGTTTATTTTCTTCACCATATAAGGGAAGTTTACATTTGTTTTGTTTTGTTTTTTTTTTCAACTAAGTTTTCAATTTCTCGTTCTTTCTCTACTCCTTTTGACAGGCTTGCAATTCAAATTCAAGATTTCCCCAGAGGTTAGTAAGCCTGTCTTTCTTTTTTCTTTTCTTTTTTTTTAAATTTTATTGTTGTTGTATTACATCCATCCTTTTTTTACTCCCCTCTGCCCCCTCCCCACCCACCCATTCCCCCCAAAGTCAATCCCACCTGTTGTCCATGTCCATGGTTCCTTTATACTAGGTTCTTGTCTAAGCTGCTCCCCTTCTTTGCCTCTGCCTCCCCCCTCCCCAAAACCCCTTTCCCCCTGACCACTGCAGGCCTATTCCTTGTATTCATACACTTGGTTCTGTTTTGCTTGTTGTTAGTTTTGCTCATTATTGTCCCGTAATGGATGAGAACATATGATACCTGTCCTTCACTGACTGGCTTATTTCACTAAGCATAATATTCTCCAGTTCCATCCATGTTGTTGCAAAGGGTACAAGTTCCTTCTTTCTTTCTG
>PVIW01009782.1:0-49347 GCA_004026585.1 Noctilio leporinus
TATTCTTCAATTCAGAAATTGTATTCTTCATTTCCTCCTGGCACTTATTGATAGTTTCCATGTCCTTTTTCATGCTGTTGTAGTTCTCAGTAAGTTCCTTGTAACTTCCCTGGAGTTCTTTGTAATTTCCCTGGAGTTCTTTGTAATTCCCCTGGAGTTCTTTGTAATTTCCCTGGAGTTCTTTGTAGTTCTCCTGGAGATGTTTATAGTTTTCTTTGATGTGGCTGAGCTCACTGAGCTTCTCTATCATCATTCTTTTGAATTCCTTATCTGATATTCCAGGTGCTTCTGTTTCATTTTGTGTTCTTTCTGGGGATTCTTCCTTTCCTTTTGGTGATGGACTGATTCTTTTTTCCCCCATTTTGGGTGTCTGTTCTTGCTTGCTCTTTATTTATTTAATTATTTATTTTTGTTCTTTCTTGGGTTAACCTGCTTTGCTTTCTTGCCTTAGTTGAGCACTCTTCTGTGATAGGAGATTTGTGAAGTTCAGTGTTGCCGTCTCCCAGATTTTCTCCACTTGCTGTTCTTGGTGTGTCCTTTATTGGGGCTGTCTGGTTGTATTCTGGTCCTGTGGGCTACTGTCCTGCTGGCCTCCTCTGCCTCTGGGCTGTGCTCCCCTGTGTCCAGATGCTGCCCATTCCAATTCCTAGGGTCCTGAAGACATCTCACGCTCCCTATCTTGTCCTCTAGCTGCTTTGGTACTCGAGAATACCATCAGCACTGCTCTCTACTCTGTAGCCATCTTCCCATCTGATGCAAGTCTTTTGAGAACTTTTCAAATCTGACAACAGAGTAGCCATTACACAACCAGTTGAAAACTACTTTTTAAAGTTTAGTAAAAGACACAGAAAATCTAAATAGTATAGGTGACAGCATGAATATTGCATGTCTCCTGAGAAAAATATTTATGGTGATTTATGGAAATAGAATCCCAAGTGATAGGAAAAACTATGATAAACCATGTTAAAAAGACGCCAGACCAAACAATTAAAAACTTGAATCCAGGTCTAACACAGATTTTGCTCTCCCAGGAAAGTGTCACTTGAATAGGGTTAACCTAACCAGGGGAATTAAGGTGGCCTCCAAAGAAACTGTAAGAAGCACCAGAAATCGTACCGCCGGGGTCCAAAAGCATCTGATACACACTCTGTAAGCTCGTTTTCTACTGGCTTAATGTCCTTTTTTGCCTCTTATTTTTTTCCCATATGTTTTACTTTACCTTGTATGTAATTAACCAGTGATCTTCAATCTTACATGCATAAAATGGTATGTAAGCAAATGCAAATAAATATATCTGTGTCATGGTAGCCAGATTAATGTTTCTAAGGAATAGTTTTATCATCACCACTATTCTATTAAAAAAAAAAATTGATATGTTACCCATTGATTAGTCAACATAAAAGGTGATATATATTTTAATTTTATATTGCATGATCTCCAATATTCACTTAAGAATTAAATAAACCTTTCCCTGCCTGGTAGCACAGTGGATAAGGTGCCAGCCTGTGAACCCAAATGTCACTGGTTGGATTCCCCAGCCAGGGCACATAACCAGGTTGCAAGCCAGGTTTCCAGCCAGGTCCGTGGCTAGAGGCAGGTGAAAGGCAACCATACATTGATGTTTCTCTCCCTCTCTGCCTCTCTCCCTTCCTCTCTCTCTGGAAATAATAAATAAAAATCTTTTAAAATAAAGAATTGAATAAACCTAATTTCTACCTTTTTTTTTTTTTTTGAAGATTTTATTCATTATTTTCAGAGATAAGGGCAGGGAGGGAGGAAGAAATGGAGAGAAGCATTAATGTATGGTTGCTTTTCACTTGCTTCTGGCTGAGAACCTGGCTGGAGACCTGGCTTACAACCTGGTTATATGCCCTAACTAGAAATTGAACCAACAACCCAAGGGCTGACACCAATCCACTGAGCCACACTAGCCAGGGCTAATTATTACTTTTTAAGAAGACTTGTGCCTTTCTGATAACTTTAATAATGAATGTGGCTTCATTGATTTTTTACATTGTCAATTAGTACGACTATATGGATTAAGATTTTAGGTACTGGAAAAATATAATTAGAAAAGTTAAAAACAGTTTGGGGCCAGACTTTTTTGCTAGTTATTCTGCTCTAGTGGGATCAGCTGGTAAGTTATTTGGTTGAACTCAGCTGGCAACCAGGTTAGGCTGGAAGGTCCAAGAAGGCTTCATCCTCTAGTATGGCACCTCAGGGTTCCTTTGCAGAGTCATTTTCCATCCTGAGGTTTCTTATGCTCCAGGACTGTTTCATGTTTTATTTCCTCTCTTCCCATGCTGAATTTGCTTACAGCAGGGTGGCTGGTTTTACCACGTAGGAAAAATGAAAGCTCATAATCGACTTAAGGCGTAGATTTGTGAGATATGTAGAACATGCTTCATGCTGTCTTAATGCAAGTCAAAATGTATTTACAACAAAGGGGGGAATTGTTAGTAACCTCATTTAGACAAAAATACTTATATTTAGTATAAGTATTAAACCTAATAGGCAAAAAAATCTAAGGATTGGTAATATAGGTATTGGAGACAAACTTTTAATACTATTTATTAACATATTTATTGTGTCATACATAGGCTCTTATTTAATTGAGCAAAATGTCTAATGAGGACAAATATTAAATACTCTTGAAAAATTATTCCAAATTATTATATTAATATTAAAAAGAAAGTTCAGTGAGCTTTCTCATCTCAAACAAGGTTGGCATCATTTGATTTGAGGAAGTCAATAAGTAATTTTAGGAGGGGTAATGAAGGTTAAATACAAGTAACAAGACAAAGTAGTGAAAAGAGTATGGTAGAGTTTCAGGCATCAAGTCCATGTGTCATGGTTTTTGTTTTGAAAATTTGGATATCTAGGTCATATGCATTATCTTGCATTGATTTTATTAACATTCAGTAATGTTTTATTAAATTTGTCTTTTATAACTTATTAATTTTACCTACTACATTTGATTTTTTAATACATGTGACATCTATTTTCATATATCTTGCTAGCTTGAAATTCTGTTTCATTCTTTAATGTATAATTTGCCAGTTTCTCAAAATCATCTTTCTACACTATCTGTGTTTTTGTCTCTCTCCATCTCTGTGTCTCTCTCTGTTTTTCTTCCCCTCTCTCCCTTTCTCTCTCTCTCCTCTGTTTTGTGTCTTTACTTTGTGGTATGCCTCAGTGTCTAGTAAAGAAGTCTTTTATTTTTGCTTCTTTTCTTTCTTTTTGACATAGCTCTTCAGGAAAATTTATCCTAAGTAATTACCAAATGACATGAATTGAGTTATTCAAAAGTCTACTTGAAATATTTATTGCATTTTCAATGAATTTATAGAAGATTTGGAGAGAATTAATATTTTTATAATTTTAGGTTGTAAGAGCATGGGATGTGTCTAATTATTAAAGTTTTATTTACGTTTCTTTAGTATTTAAAATTTTCACTATACATTTTAAACTTCATTTTATTCTTTTTATTTGTTTTTAAAGGCTTGTTTACTCATTTTTAGAGAGAGGGGAAGCAGGGAAGAAAGGGAGAGGGATCAATATGAGAGAAGAACATTGATCTGCTACCTCAGATACTCCTCCTCCTGGGGCTGTACCCACAACCCAGGCAGGTGCCTGATTGGAAATTGAATCAGCGAGCTTTCTGCCCTGCAGGATGACAAACCAACTAAGCCACACCAATCAGGTTTCAACTTCATTTTAAATGGTATATTTAAAGCTTAATTTCTAGATATTTTACAGTTTTTGCTGTTCTGCATATTGTTAAATTTAATTATTTAAGTTATTTTTATTGCTCTTTGGGAGAAATATTAATGATTATTGTAGTTGTTATAGTTAAAGATATGTTGAAATTGATCTTGTATTAAAATGCTAACATCACTTTTTTTACATAAATAGTTATATCATCTCTAAACATAATAGCTTTCATCTTATATGTATTTTTATATGTATTATAACATTTATTTTATTTTTCTTGATTGTGTCCCTGATATTAAAGGAAATGGTTATAAAGTGTCTTCATTAAGGATAACAGCTGTTACAGAATTTAAAATGTTCTGCCTATCCTAAATAATTCCTCTTTGGTTGTTAGTTTGCTAAGATTTTTAAAAATCATAAGTTTTTATTTAATTTTTGCTCACAGTCTTTGCCTATACTAACATGATATATGTAGTCAAATAGTGATTTATGCAGTAAGTAGACAAATGCACATTTACAATACTTTTAAAGAGTACATAATCACACATGACAAAATACATAGTTAGTGCTGTATTTAGGGTCATTATATAACTATCAACTCAAAGCAAACTATCTTTATAGAGAATCTGATCCATGTAACTCAGAGCAGCCTGAAGATGAATCAGTATCAAAATAATGCAAGTAAGGTTACAAACATTAATAATCTGAATGCATATTACTTTATTTTTATATTATCTATTGTTCAATGCCATCCTGATTTAGAGAAACAATGTTATAATAGTAGTAAAGGCCAATAGCAAGCACATTGTTGCTCATATCAAATGCTGGAAGGTGAAGAGATAACACCAATGTCAACTATTTCCTGGGGGCTTTATATGTACATATATACTTACATGCATTAAATGATTTGCATTAATATATCATTAAATCTATATTTAATCATCTATGTTGTATAAGTAGCCCAACTACAAAGATCACTCTCTCAACCACCAGAATATGCTAAAGATATTGATGTTTCTATGAGAATAGAGGTTCACAATTAGTAAGCACTAGCTTAGGTGAGCTCTATTGATTTCTTTTGTTGTGTTTGTTTTACCTTCATAATTTGTTGATCTATTGCTTATTTCCTGGTTTCTGACTCTCAACACCTCTTAGTTGATTCACCCAGCTATTTTTACGCACCTGTAAATATGTATACCTGTTTGCTGTGGCATGGAGCTGTATGTAACATTAGCTTTCTACCCTCCATTGTTAAATATCGAAAGCTTTTAATAAAAACTGAAGTCATTTTGTAGTCTGGAGTTTCAGTTTGTTCAGTACTAAGAGGTTCCCAGGATGTGGAACTTTTAGTTTTAGTTTTTGTGTGTGTTTCTAAAAAGATTAGATTTATTATTTCCAGAGAGAGAAGAAGGGAGAGAGGCAGAGAGGGAGAGAAACTTTTAATTTTTAAAAGGGAAAAAGTCTCAAGAAAATTGGTATTAGTTGGTCCTCCCATTTTTGTGTTTTTCTCTGTATCGTTAGAAGTAAAAAACTTTCCTAAGATAAAAAAAATCTTCCTCCACACATATTTAATAGTTACTTTTTTTTTAAGTTTGAAATTACCTGATGTATCTTCTAATATGTATGGGGATGATCTACGCTAACATCTGTAACCCTTGGAATAAATAAAGCTTAATTCTTGTTTAAAAGTTTATAAGAAAGAATCTCATGGTTTAGGTAACATTCATAAGTTGTCATACCTGGGCTTCAATAATAAGGATTTTTTTCTTAGAAGACTTTAAGGGAATCCCTAAAACTTGCATGTTGCTAATGTTAACCCTTTTCACAGGTAATTGTTACTACAAGCCTTTGTATACCATCCTTAATTTCCATTTAAGAATCATAAATTCCGAGTGACACTGCGCTCTAGACTTGGCAAATTGCCCTACCTCATTGCTCTCTCTTGTGCAACTGGAGAGCCATAAATATTGCACTTTGATGGCTGCATGCTGAATGGCCATCAGGTAATAATAATAATGTAAAATGTATAGGAGTGCATTTTTAATGATGCACACAGTGAAATATGGGCAAAATTTCTCCTACAAATAAAATAATAGCTCTTATGTCTGAAGTAATAGCTCTCACAGAGTATGGAAAATGGATCTTCATAATGTTTAATTCTCTAAATCATTAGGTGAACTCTGAATCTTGACAGAGCTCATGGTATGCATAGAGGAATCACTTATTCTGGTAACATTGTCTTATGCGCACTGCACAACTGAAGAACATTTCAAAGCCCCTAGCGATTAGAACTGCAGTTATCTGTGATTTATATTTAGGTGAGAATGTACCTTCATGATTCCCTTATTCTAGTATGTTATTCAGGCATGTGTTTGATGACAAGACTTGCATTTCAATTCTCTAAAGGCTATATGCCCAAAAAGAAAAAAAAAAAAAAAAAATAGTGTTATGAAGCGCTGTGGTAATCACATGTGTCTTCCACTCTTAGCACATAAACATGTATAACTTTTCTAGACAAGGCTCTCCTACAGATTCCTAGGAGAGCTCCTATGCAAGTTTATAATAAATGGGAGGTAAATTTCAAACAAATAGCTTATTTTTATTTCCAATTCAGTCACCCATTATGGAGGTCCATTATGTTTTGGGTCCTACAGAGCTGAGCACTGCAGGAGCAGCGAGTTGAGCAGTGCGGACTACCATTCTGATTAGACCAGAAGCTGAGACAGGATACTTAAATAGAATAGACTGACCAATGGCTAGTTGGAGGGGGCTAAATGAAGTGAGGAAGTCATTTATAGAATTGGACAGCATCACAAAGGCAAGATTATCCAGGGTCAATCTCTCATTCACAGCACATGAGGTCCTCCTTGGAATACTGTGGTCATCTCCTGCTGTTAAAACTCACTCTGTTATTTTGCAGGTTAGCAAATAACATCTATTTGGCACTATTAGGAATTACCATGGTTTCACTAAGGAAAAACCCCACAGAGCTTTAAATAAGAAACTGTACCTGTACTTATCTAATTCTGTATTCATATAATCTCCACTCTGGTAATTGAAAATCAAACAACAGTTATAAGAATAAAAGTGATTTAGGTCCAACGGTTTAGAAAAATAACCATAAAACTGTGATTCATTGTCGATGGAAGCAGAGATAATTTTAACAGATATTGAAGGACAAAGTGGAGGGTGAAATCTTTCAGAACAAGTTTAAACATTTGTAGATTTAATGATCCTGCCAATTCATTATAAATAATATTAGTTCCTGTTGTTGAGATGTAAATTTGAAATGCACAGTAATGGCCATGTATGGAAGCGAGTCATTTGGTGAGGGTTCAGGCCTAGATGAACAGAACAGCCTCGTTGGTCTTATTGGATGAAACATTTTATGAACTCTCACAATACTATGGTGAAATTAGTATTACTATCCATACTACACAGTCAGAAAAATGAGGAACTAATATGTTAATGTAAATTGCATGGATTTTAACAATTACTGTCTTCAAAAAATACGCTTTGTTAATGGTAACAAAAAGCATCTAAAAAAAGTACAATTTGTATCTTTATCTTGGCAGTCTGATCCATTTGAATGTGGTATTTTGGAAATAATGGTTATCACCATAAAATTAATGATCAGTTTATTTCTCATTGAATCAATAGTACTGTCATGTACATTGCATAATTTTTAATTAACTATTCTTATTATAAATCTCTAATATTAAAAAACATGTAAATTTTAAAAAAATATTAAATATTTTGATTATGATTTAGAACCACTTCAATGGCTCTTTTATGATTTAAATATTCAATTAATCTTAAACCCTTAATTTTTGGAAAATGCTTTCCTAGTCCTGTCTTCTAGTTGTTAGAATATAAAGAGTTTCTTTTGGAGATTTCCTTTCTAAATTAATATCAGCATGAAAAGTAAATCCAAAAGATCAAATATAACATGCACTAGATTTTAGTCCTTAAAACAGAGCTTGCCTAAATCTTGCTTTCAAAAAACTGAAGGGAAAATGATCTTGTGCAAAATAGTTTTAGTTGGGAATTTCTTCATTGGTGCAGAGCATCATTATGTACCTTAGGATAAAACTTGCAGCTCATCTTCACTCCTGTTTTTGCCTCCTAGTGCAATTTCAAAACATAAAATTTGGTGAGTGTGAATTAAAGTAATGGTATGAAAAACACAGAGGCCTATTTTATACTGTGAAATGCAAACATAAAGTTGACAATTATTAACAGAGCCTACTCTGGAGCCCTTTTACCATGGTTTGATTTATTTCATTTACTTTTTCCAAGTATGAAAATGTAGCCAACTTACAAGGCATGACACACTTGGAGGCAGCCCTAGCCAAAGTATACGCAGTTGGAAGAAGCAAAGGCCCATGAGCCTGCCTGGCACTCTGATTCTATTATTGGGGGGTGGGGAGAAGAAATGTGTTCCAAAAAGTCAGTGTGCACAATATACCAGCCAAAAGCAGTAATATCTTGTAAATAATATCTTGAGGTACTTTACCTATCTACAACTCTAAGCAGAAAACTCCAAGTTTCTAGGTTACTGCCTAACACAGAGTATGCTTCCTAAATTGTGATGATGCTATATGTGACTCTGCTTACTGTGTATGCTCCCAAATAATGGTTTTTAAAGTCCACTTTTCTTCTTTTGTATCTTACGATAGCAACATACCCATACAAAGAACAAACCTTCTCCTTTGCTGGACAGGGTATATATTAATTTATTTGTAATGGGCATCTTAAAGTTAACCTTCACATCTTTTTTACTTTCAATGACATGTGGAAATAAAAAAAAAAGCATAATTCATTATTGTATCATAAAACATAAATTGTACATGATGTAAAGTTTTGTGCAGCATACACTTTATTTCAGGCAGTGTACATCTGCTTTGTTATTCTCCTGTCACATACATTAATCAATAGGAAATGGCTTTCCCCTAGGAAGAAAAGTATGTTGCATTTCCCCTATGTAAACAAAACATGGTCTTCCTGGACAAATAAGACTTTCAATTCATTTCTTTTTAAGGGAAAGTTCAAATGACTGCCTTGGTCCTATGAGTTTGCTTTGATTCCAAGAACTAGCCCTAAACTTAAAAAGCAAAACAAAACAAAAAACATGCACTTAGACAAAAGAAGTGGTCATTTTACGAGAATTTTACAAACACCAATTCACTTAGCTTTTTTTCAGAGTCCTTTGTGTATAAAGAAACAAACAAACAAACAAGAAAAACTTTGTATTTGAGGGAAGTTAACAATTAAATTGGTTTAAAATAAAACCCCAATAGAGTGACACCCTCATTAAATAAACCAAATTTTCAACTCCATAGCCTCAAATTTCACTAATTAATTTCATCTTCAGGCCAGTCAATTCATTGCTTCTTACACTGCAAAGAGCCTATAATTTGAAAAATAAAAAGTTGGCCATGATATTTTAATTTGATTTTAAAATGAACTCTTTCAAATAAATTACATGTTATGATGTTTATTTTGGGATAGTAGACAATATCAGATAATCATGTTCTTGTCTCTATAATATTTGCTTTATAAATGTGAATTAAATGGACAAATTGAAATGAAAATGTGTGGATCTGCCCTCCACTTCATCCTTCCTTCTCCCATTTTCACTCTCATTGCCTTGCACATTGAGTTCTCATGTAAAGATGAGCCTTCGTTGTTCCATGATGATTCTTCAAACACATTTTCTATGATGCTCTGAAGTTTGTCATTCTCAATTATACTTTTTGCACAATCCACTTCATTTTTATTAGCTATCCAGTACTTGTCAAGTTACATTCAGATCCTGTATTTTAGTCCATGGTTCTCACTCTACCTTTATTCTTTTTCTAATTCTGAGAAATTTTGAGGTCATTATTAAGTGACAGTACATCATACTCTATTTGTTTGTACCCCCAATATTTTTTCCCTTGGGTCACTCTGACTTTTTTCCTTTCTCAATA
Organism: Noctilio leporinus; assembly: GCA_004026585.1. Lineage (NCBI taxonomy): Eukaryota > Metazoa > Chordata > Mammalia > Chiroptera > Noctilionidae > Noctilio > Noctilio leporinus. The sequence goes on from PVIW01009782.1 coordinate 9,687, forward strand.
TCAAAACCATTTCTGGTATTCTTACTCTGTAACTGGCCTTTCACAGTATATTTTTAGACTGAGGTTATAAGGAAAAAATTATCTTCTGATTTCAACAAGCCTTTTCCTTCTGAACTTCGTCTGAGTTCCAATAAATACCTTTTATTATTTATTTTTTATTTAATGTATTAGATGGCATGGGTTAATAAAGTTATGTAGGTTTCAGGTATGCAATTCTACATTATATCATCTGTATTTGTATTGTGTGTTTACCAGCCCAAATCTCTAGAGAAATATATTTTATTAGTCTTGTTTACCAAAGCAAACTTGCCTACTGAAGCTATGATTCTTTCATTTTACCATGTATACTTTTTCTCTCATTTATACTCTTTCTCTTTGCTATATCCTTCCAGTCCACTAAAAATATGTTCACTCCGCCCTGGCTAGTATGGCTTAGTGGATTGAGCACTGGCCGATGAACCAAAGGGTCATCAGCTTGATTCCCAGTCAGGGCACATGCCTGGGCTGCAGGCTTGAGTTCCTGGTTGGGGGCATGTAAGAGGCAACCACAAGTTGATCTTTCTCTCTTTCTCTTTCTCCTTTCCCCTCTATCTGAAAATAATAAAGTGTTTTAAAAAATATGTTTACAGTACTCCCTGGCTGGTGGCACAGTAGATAAGGCACTGGCCTGAACCCAAAGGTCACTGGTTCAATTCCCAGCCAGGGCACATAACCAGGTTGCAAGTCAGGTCTCCAGCCAGGTCCCCAGCCAGGTCCATAGCTGGAGGTAGGTGAAAGGCAACCATATATTGATATTTCTCTCCCTCTCTGCCTCTCTCCTTTCCCTTCTCTCTGGAAATAATAAAAATTATTAAAAAAAAAAATGTTCATAGTAAATTTATCCTAAAACCTATTAGCAAAAGATGTAATAGTACTTCTATACTGCTGTAATTATTGGACAAGCTAGTGTGCATTTACTGCCTCTGTATTATAATTACACACAAATCCTGAATCCCTTGCAGATTAGCTTTGATACTTATCACTCTTCACAACAACTCTTAAAATGTAAACAAATCAGCCCTGGCTGGTAGCACAGTGGATAAGGCACGCACCTGTGAACCCAAAGGTCGCAGGTTCGATTCCCAGCCAGGGCAACATAACCAGGTTGCAAGCCAGATCTCCAGTCAGGTCTGTGGCTGGAGGCAGGTGAAAAGCAACCATACATTGATGTCTCTCTCCCTCTCTGCTTCTCTCTCTTCCCATCCTTCTAAAAATAATAAAATAAAGCCTTTAAAAAAAATGTAAACAAATCATTATTACTAAGCTAACAAATATTGAAGGCTTTCTATAAAAACATAAACTAAAACCTGTACATGGATTAATTGATTTTACCCACATACAGATAGGAAATTGGAATAGTAGAAAACTTAGAACATCACCCAAAGGCACAACAGAACAATCAAATGGCAGAACTTGGGTTTGAACCCAGGTTGTCTAATTTCAGATCATACATAGTAACCAACCTTTACTTATTAGAGTACAAATTTCAAAACAATCAAGATATCATTGGGCCTGGCTGGTGGTACAGTGGGTAGGCACCAGCCTGCAAACCCAAAGGTTGCTGGTTCCATTCCCAGTCAGGGCACATAACCAGGTTGCACGCCAGGTCTCCAGTCAGGTCCATTGCTGGAGGCAGGTGAAAGGCAACCATACATTGATGTCTCTCTCCCTCTCTGCCTCTCCCCCTTCTCCTCTCTCTAAAAATAATAAATAAAATCTTAAATATATATATAATAGGATTATTTTAGCTGTTATCTTCCATTGTCTTTACATTCATCACTATTGACTATGACATTATTAATTTGTTCTCTCCTTTCTTGGCATCTAACATTGCCATTTTTCTATTCTCTTCTTAATTTCCCACTTGCTTTATCTAGTGTCTATACTGACAAATTGTATTCCTCTTTCACTCCACCAATTCAGATGTTGCCCAAAAGAAATCCCCATGACCCTCTGCTCCTTCAACAGTATTTACATGTTATGTACATATAACATATTTATACTTTAACTATCACCTCTAAGTGGATAGCTCCCAATTTTCTAAATGCTGTCTGTTACTTCCTTCTGAGATATAAATCTGATTTTTTAACCATTCCTTGCCTCTTGCTGAGGTGGGATATAATAACTTCACTACAAAATAAAAGAATAAAGTTGAATATTGTTACCAGGAGGTCAAAAGACACATTACGTTTTCTGGCCTCTCAGCTCCCAATACTGATACTCCAATGAAGATTGAGAAACTGGCCCAGAAGAGGGATTATACTACTCAGGGTTATAGAAAAGCAGACACTGAAGCCCTAGCTGGTGGCACAGTGGATAAGGTGCCGGCCTGCTAACCCAAAGGTCACTGGTTCAATTTCCAGCCAGGACGCATAACCAGGTTGAAAGCCAGGTCTCCAGCCAGGTCCTTAACTGGAGGCAGGTGAAAGGCAATCATACGTTGATGTCTCTCTGCCTCTCTGCTTCCCTCCTTTTTTCTCTCTCTAAAAATAATAAATAAAATCTTAAAAAAAAAAGAAAGAAAATCAAACATTGAAAAGTGAAGGAGGAAGTCATTTTATTAAGTTATAAGCTGGAATTTTTTAAAAGATTTTTATTATTTTAGAGAGAAACAGGGAAGGAGGAGAGAGGCAGAGGAGAATAACATCAATGTATGGTCACCTTTTTCACCTGCTACAGAGCTGGCTGGAGACCTGACCTGCAACCTGGTTATGTCCCCTGGCTGGGGAATCGAACCAGCAACCTCTGGGTTCGCACGCCAGCACCTTATCTACTGTGCCACCAGCCAGGGCTGGAATTTCTATTTTTGACACTCAGTATTTTAACCTTTTGAAATAACATGCTATATGATGGGACATTTATTAGATGGTAAGATCTCAATGACAATGTTTTTCAGCTCCATTTCTTCCTTGAAACCAAATACTGAAGAGTACAAAATTTGGAAGTTTGACGATCTTTTTAACATTAATGAATCTCATATTTACAGTTTTCAGATGAGTGGAAGGTGAAGGCCATTCACAGAGATGGTGAATATATATTTTTTGTAAGATTTTTCTTGTCCTCACAATTATTCTGTATTTATATATGCTACACTATTTTGCTCCTCTAGCTGTTAGTGGATTTGATAGTGCTGGGAACGGCAAGGAAGTCGCAGGATAAAAAACACTGTGCTCATTTTGAGGGTTTAGGCAAGTTGGTGATGGCCACAAAAATCTTCTGGATAGACTTCTCTTTGACTGTGGTATAGCATTATTGGGAGCTGATGATTACCAAGTAATATGCTAAAGTTAAATGGGTAGTAGGTAAAGATTTCTACTAAAGTGGAGAGAAAGTGTGTTTATTCTAAATAATTTATGAACTGATGGGTAGACATCTGCTATGCATTTTTATGATTTCATTGCCATTCGTAGCATGGGTGTTTCAGTTTCATTTAGTGGAGTTAAAACATTTTAGTTTTCTTTATATCTTTCCACCTGAAGATGGAGGATGTTGAATATAGGTATGAAGGATTTTGGCCAGCAGCCTTTTAAAATGGTGTGTAAATGAGGAATTGAGATCAAGATTTTCTGATTTAAAGGGAACTTTCACTATTGAATAGCATGATAGCAGCTAAATTGAGTGACTGACTGGTGTAGTTTTAATGTACTATTGTGACTGGACTGCCTTTTATAATGAAGATGGTGGGAAAGCTATGGGAGGGGATACAACTGAAATTCAATTCATTGTGGGAGGAATCCAAAGGTTCTTGGAAATTGGAGGATTTTCAGCAATTTCTTTTACTTTTTCAATCTGTATTTTAGGCTCATGCAGCATGTATTTCTATGTATTTAGGCTTACTGTTTCAGATGAAAGGCCACCCAAAGTCCCTAGGACCATGTAATGCATACATAGGTCATGGTAAATTATTGGGTAATGGAATAATAAGCCTTTAGGAAATTAGCATGGATCTTTATGATCAATCCAGTCAAATGGTTTTACTCATATAATAAGGGTATCTGAGCTTTGAATTTTCTAAGACTCTAGAGAATTCTCAATGATTTGCATTTGCAGAGAATCATCTGGCTTCTGTTTTGAATGATTTTGTGGTACGGGATGAAGTATGATTTCTTAGATCAGGATTTTTTGAGAGAGAGAGAGATGAGACACATCACTCTATTGCCTCTCATATGCCCTCAAACTGGGGATCGATTTTGCACTCTAAGTATGGGACCTGATCAGGAGTCAAACTCACACTTTTTGGGTTGAATTTTCTGGTTTTAGAAGTCAAAACTCTGTCAAGGGTGCCCACCTGCCATACTAGAGCCTGAGTTTATAGGCCACACTTAGCTCCATAGGCTGCAGTGCTCAGAAATAACTATTGTTGATAGACCTGTTCCTCTGGGACATTTCCGTACATTGGTAACATTTCATTTTCTTTGAGAGTTACCAAGGCTGTTCTCTGATATTTCAGCTCTGTCTTTCCTGCAAATATAACAGTATTGCATTTCCCTATGTTATTTAGGTTGAAAATGGCTGTCTGACTTCCTTCAGTAAATTGAATATGAAAAGAAACAGCATAGTTCTCTCTATATGAAGGTCATAGCCAATGAGCAATTTAGCGGATTCTCTTCCTCCTGTGTGAGTCTCTACTCTTGAACCTTTCTAATCAGTTTACTTTATAGACCGGCAGCGTAAACATTGTATGTGAACTTTGTAGAAACACAATGTGTCAGGAACTTCCCCAGAGATGAACCAATATGTACATTTTAACAAGTGAGTTATATGGACATTAAAGTTTGAAAAGTTTTGCTATAAAAGCTTTGTCACCTAGTGCCTCAGAATGAGACCAATTTGGAGGTGTGCTGCTAGCCAATATGCTCAGAAGTTTTAACTGAGTGGAAATAAACTTTAGTTGTCATAAGTCACATAGATACAGGATTATATTTTATTGCAGCATCACCTTGCTTATTATGATTGAGATAAACATAAAAATGTTCAATGCAGCATAGGCTGTGATTCCCATATAGATACTAAAAATGTGATACCTAAACATGAAATATTGGAATAATTAAACCCTTCCTAAATATGCAACTCTATACATTAAATATTCTTCTAAAATATTTAAATTATGTCATTTTCAAATCACATTAAAATACAACCTTTTCTATTTTATCATTGTGAAAATATATATAACATAAAATTTAACATCTTAATGATTTTAAAAACTTTTAAATTAATTTATAGTTGTTGTATTACAGTTGTTTCATTTTTCCCCACCATTGCTTTCCCCTGCCCCACCCACCCCATCTCCTCTCCCATAGTCAATCCCCACCTCATTGTCCAGGTCCATGGGTCATTCATACTAGCTCTTTGACTAAACCCTTCCCCTTCTTTTCCACCCTCCTCTTCCCCATATCCCTCTGGTCACTGTCAATCTGTTCCTTGTTTCAGTGTCTCTTGTCCCATTCTGCTTGTCTGTTTGTTTTGTTCATCAGTCTCCTGTATTAGGTGAGATCATATGGTATTTATCTTTGGCCACCTGGCTTATTTCACTAAGCATAATACTCTTCAGTTCCATCCAGGCTATCTCAAAAGGTAGAGTGCCTTCTTTCTTTCTGTTGTGTAAGATTCCATTGTGTAAATATACCAGTTTTTTCAGCCATTCATCCACTGATGGGCACTTAAGCTGTTTCCAGTACTTTACTATTTTTTAAAGTGTAATTTTAGTAGTATTAAAGAAACTCACCTTTTGTGCTCAATCATCACCATACACCTTTAGAACTATTTTTATATACATGAATTTTATTATGCTTAGTTGGTTTCTATTTATTGTTTGTTGAGGATTTTTATTATAAAAAAGCATTGAATGTTGTCAAATATTTTTTCTGTATCAGTTGAATGATCATGATTTTTAAAAATGTATTTTCTTAGTGTGGTTTAATTTTTGTATGTTTAACCATCCTTGAATTCAGAAATAAGTCCAACCTTGGTATGATATTTAATCTTTTTTCTATGCTGTTGAATTCTAAATACAATCAGTGTGCTGATTGAAAAATTTTGCATTAGAATCCCTAAAGGATAGGGTTTGTAGTTTCCTTTCTTCATAATGCTTTTATTTGGCTTTGGTGTTAGGATAATGCTGGCCTCAGAGAATTAGGAAGTATTTTGTCCTCTTCAATTTCTTGAAAGTTTGAGAAGGATTGTAGTTAGGTTTTGTTTGTGGGGTTTTTGTTTGTTTATTTATTTTTTCCAAGGTATTTTCAATTACTGATTTTATCTCCTTACTAGTTAAGGGTCTATTCTGATTTTCCATTTCTACATGAGTTAGTCCAGTTTAGTTTTGTCTTCTTAAGAATTTGTTCATTTTATCTAGATTATCCAATTTACTGAATTGCTTACAGTACTCTCTTATCCTCTGTATTTCTGTACAATTAGCAATAATATCCCTACATTTATTTTTAATTTTTTAAAATTATGCTTCTTTTATTTTAGTTTTATTGTTGTTGTATTATATCCATCCCTACTTTTATTTTTTATTTAATTTGATTCTCTACTTTAAAAAAATTAAGTAAAGATTTCTCACTTTTTAAAAATATTTTCAAGGGATTATTTTTTTTGTTTTAATGATTTTCCTCTTTTGTTGTTAATTCCTTATTTCATTTGCCTCTGCCCCAGCCTTTTATATCTGTTTCCATTGGTAGATTTGAATTTAGCTTAGTCTTCTTTTCCTAGTTCAGTAATTTCTAAAGGTAGGTTGTAGATTCAAGATTTTGTCTTTTTTAAATAGATGTATTTATAGCTATAAATTTACCCATTATTACTGCTATCCTTGCATCCCATATTTTTATATTTTTATCTTTATCTAAGTCTTTTCTCATTTTCACCACGATTTCTTTTTAATCCACTAGCTGTTTAAGAGTCTGTTGTTTCATTACAACAATTTTTATTTTTTTAGTTTTCTTCCATTTATTAACTTTTAATTTTATTGTGGTAAAAAATACACTTCGTATGGAATTTATCATTTTATGTCTATCTACTGAGACTTATTTTGTGAACCAATATATAGTCCATTCTGGAAAATATCTCATGTGACTTGAAGAAGATATGCACTCTATTGTTGGGTAGAATTTTCTGTACATTTCTGTAAGATCTAGTTAGTTTATAATGTTCTTTGAATCCTCTGTTTCTTTACTAATCTCCTGCCTGCTTGTTCTAACAATTATTTAAAGTGGAATTTTAAAGTCTTTATTATTGTGCAACTGTCTTTCTTTAATTCTTTCATTTTTTGCTGCATATATTTAGATGGTCTATTATTAGTGGCATAAGTGTTTATAATGCATTTATCTTCTTGTACTGAAACTTCTATTAATACATAATATCCTTCTCTGTCTTACAGCTTTTTGATTTAAAATATATTGTATCTGGTTATTAGTATAACCAACCCTCCTTCTTTTGAGTTATTTTCATGGACTATATTTTTCCATCCTTTTATTCTTAATACTTTGTGCCTTTGGATCTAAACTGGGCCTACTGTAGATCACATAAAAGCCATTCTTCCAATATCTGTCTTTTAATTGATGTAAAGTAATTAGTGATAAGGAAGGCCATACTTCAGTCATTTTACTATTTGCTTTCTATATTATCATTAGCCGTTTTATTCTTGTCCTGCATCACTGTCTTTTTTGTGTGTTTAATTAAAATTTTTCTACTGAAACAATTAAATTCTTTTCTCATTTTCTTTTGTGTATATTTTAAAGCTGTTTTAATTGTGAATACCATGGATCATAATTTACATTTATTACCCTAAAGTTATAACACTAATTTAAATTGATACCAGCATAACTTTACTAATATACAAAACTTGGCTGCTTTAGAGCTCTATCCTCAGTTTTTCTCACACAATTCCATCTTTATACAGTATGTATCCAAGACATAAAATAATTCTGTTAAATATGCCAGTCCCTTACATTATATAAATGTGTATATTAAACCAAAGTTATAATAATACCAGCTCTTTTACTAATAATTTTTTGAAGTATTAGTCTCTTCAATCATATAGAAAGCAAAAGGTGGAGTTGGAAGCTATTAATATAATAATATGAATTTTGTAATTGTATTTATTGTAGTGAGATTTTTTCTTCATATTACTTTACTTACTCACTACTGTCATTTTTGCTTCAACCTGAAGCACTTCTTTAAAATTTTTTTTGTATAGAAGATACAATGGTAACAAACTTCCTCAGCTCCTGTTTATCTGGAAATAACACAATCTATACTTTACTTTTGAAGAAAAGTTTTGCTAGATATAGGATTCTTGATTCATAGTTTTTTTTTTCTCTTTTTTTCTTTTAACACTTTGAATAGATTGGCCCACAGCCTTCTGTCTTCCAAATTTTCTGATGATAAATTTACTTATACAACTACTTAGGATCTTTTGTAAGTGATGAGTCATTTGTCTTTTGTTGTTTCATATTTCCTCCTTTGTGTTTTCGGAAATTCTGATTATGATATATCCTAGAGTCTTTGAGTTTATTTTATTTTGACGTTTCTTTTAACTTCTTGGATGTTAATATTCATGCCGTTTATAATATTTGGTATGTTTTCTGACATTATTTCTTCAAATGTTCTCTCTGCATCTTTCTTCTGAGAATTCTGTAATGTATATGTTGATCTGCTTGGTGGTGTACTGTAGATCCTTACAGCTCTGTTAATTTTTTTCAATCTTTCTTCTTTCAATTCTTTTTTAAGATTGACTTATTATTGTTGTATTACAATTGTTTCATTTTTTCCCCCATTGCTCTCCCCTATCTCCCCCTACTCTTCCACAGTCAATCCCCACCTCCTTATCCTTGTCCATAGAGCTTTCACATTAGTTCCTTATCTAAATCCTACCCCTTCTCTACCCCTTTCTCTCCCCTTCTCCCCTTTGGTCACAGTCATTCTGCTCCTTTTTTTTTTTTTCATGTCTCTGGTTTCATTCTGCTTGTTTTGTTCATTAGTCTCCTGTATTAGGTGAGATCGCACAGTATTTGTCTTTTGCCTCCTGGCTTTTTTTTTACTAAGCATAATACTCTCTAGTTCCAAACATACTGTTGCCAAAGGTTCCTTCTTTCTTTCTGTTGCTTAGTATTCCATTGTGCAAATGTACCACATTTTTTAGATCCATTCATCCACTGATGGGCTCCACTCTTTAGACTCAATAATTTCCATTGTTTTGCCTTCAAGCTTACTCATTCTTTACTCTGCCTGTTCAAATTTGGTTTTGACTCTCTCTAGTGAAATTTTTTTTTTTTTTAAATATCAATTTCACTTTTCAGCTGCAAAATTTTGTTTTTGTATTTTAGGTTTTTTCTTCTATTTTTAGTATTTTTATATACCTTTCTTTCACATCTTCCCTTTCTTTGCACACTTTTATGACCATTGTTTTAAAGTCTTTGTCTAGTAGGTCCATCATCAACTCTTTTTCAGGGCAAGTTAATGTTGATTCACTTACTGTGTCAAAGCATTTAGTATATCTAATTCTTTTCATGCTTTTAAATTTTTGTGGTTGTTTTTATTGAAAACTGAACATTTGTAACCAATGATGTAGAGACACTGGAAATCAGATTATTTCATATTCCCAAGTGGTTATTTTGGTTACTTTGTTCATTGTCTATTGTTTTTGTTTATTGTTTTTAGTTGCTATAGGCCCTTTTCTTTTGCAATGATCATTCTGAGGTATAAACTTAAATTCTTTCTAAGTTTTTTCTGAGCATATGCTTTTCCCTGGGCACATATTGTGATTTTCTTTACAACCCTGCCTCATCATGTGTGCAGTTGCTTTGAAATGTTCTAATCTTTAATGTCTGACTCCTAAAAGAGAAACATTTAAAAAATTAAAAAATGACTAAGGGCTCTAGCCTTTTACATTCTTCTTCTTCTTTTTTTTTTTTTTTAATTTCATTTTTGTTGTATTACATCCATCCCTTTTTTGCTCCCCTCTGTCCCCTTCCCCACCCACCCTTTCACCTTTTACATTCTTTGGGAGTTATTTTAGCCAAAGGGTGGTGGCTTGAAATATTTGAGGGGAAAGTGAGACAATAATGATTGCCTACTTCTTTGTAGCTCTCAAATCAGAAACAACAATCAGTGATCAGAGCACAGGTCCCTCATATTCCAAGGATAAGGTTATATTTGTAAACTCTGGCTTCTACTAGTTGCATATACAGTGTTACTGGAATACATTTATGGCTGCCTGACATGGAGTAGGAGTATAGACAGCAGCTACTTGCTGTGCTAACAGCTGAAATTGACAAATTAATTATAGTTGACCATATAAGCCTTCTTCCAGAAGTTGCAAACCTTCAATAGACTTCAGATCTTCAAAATAATTACATCAGATAAGTTCCACCAGTGTAATTGTTGTATATGTAGAAAGACAGGTTCTTGGTGCTTCATCATTTTTCTAAGTATACTCTTTAACAGCTTTATTGAGTTAAAATTGCTATAAAAATAATGCACATATTTAACAATGTATAACTGATGGGTTTGGACACAAGCAAATAACTCTGATACTATTACTACAACCAAGGCAATAGGCAATAGACATATGCAACACCTGCAATTTCCTTGTGAGTCTTTGTGTGTGTGTGTGTGTGTGTGTGTGTGTGTGTGTGTGTTAAGGATAATCAATATGGAATCCATTCTATTAAGAAATTTTGAAGTACATAATACCGTACCATTAACTATTGGAACTGTGTTATATAGAAGATCTCTGTAACTTATTTATCTAACATAACTGAAACATTATAGCCATCAAATAGTGAATCTTCACTTTTTAGTGAGTCTAATGAATTAATATAAGAAGGTATGGCTTCTTCTTTAAATTATTGTAACTATTCTAGCATTTGGATTTCCTCAGTAAGATCATTTAAAAAGTAACTATTGCTTTTTTTAAAATTCAAAAGTAGTTTTTCAGCATTCTTTTGCCTCAAAACAAAATAACAACTTTGAATAATTTCCTTTAAATTGATGGTTTAACAATTTTCAAAGGAAAGATAAATGACTGATAAGTAATTTTGAGAGGTAAATTTTATGCTGATCATCTGGGTCATTGCTTGTTATAATTTTTAAGGGACATTTATATTAAAAACTCAATCTTCCTCTCTGTTATACCCCCCAAAAAATCCATTGGAGGAAATAAAGAAAGCAATAAGTGAGTTTTGTAGAATTTTTAAGAAAACATGAGTATGAAATCAGGCCCATGAATGATGGGTGTGTATATTTCCAAAATCAGGAAGCCAGAAAAATTTAAATCATAGGTTTGAATGAGATCATTTAGGAATGTTGAACCATCATTCTAATAGAAATAGCTCCCCTGGGTAATTAAAAGACAGAGAAAAGTTTAACAGGAGAAAATTAGAAGATTTTATTAATTCATGGAGTCTATCACACCAGGGAAGCTGGGCAATTTCTTAGTCTAGACTTAAATTAAGAGTGGGATACAGTCACAATTGCTGTCTGTTCTCTTTCATTATTGTAGGCTAATGCACCATCAATTAGAAGGGGAAGCCAGAGGAGAAAGTCACCGATATGTCCTTCTTGACATTCTGTGAAAGGTACTCTATGACATGGAATACAAATCCAAATTAAAGTTTTAAAGTCATTATTATACACTTGATTGTGTGAAATAAATATAATTTAGGTATTTTATGTTCCTTTTAAAAATCAATGAAAACATAAAAGCATAGCTATATTCTAAATTAACTAATGGAATTACAGGAGACCAATATTAAAAGGTTTTTATACACAAATGCTATGCAAAACAAATATATTTCACCATGAATAATTGAAACCAGTTCTCTGTATAGGACTCAAGGGAAGATTTAAATATACCTATCTACCAAATTAACCTCAACTGAATTTTCCTCAGCTTTGCCTGTACTTGATGTTAAGCCTCTATAACATTAGGTCTCTGCAACATTAACTACATACTGCATACATACAAACATAATGCAACTCAGAAAACCAATTCAGAGCCCTGGAGATATTATCTGAACTGACAACCCACATAGGAACTGATAATATGCATTCAAGATATAAAAGCTAAAACTATGAGTGAAATTAAAAACTATTGTTTTATAGTAGCTTTTGAAATGGAATTTTCAAGATAAGTCTCTGAAATCAGATAAATTTACATTGAGATTCCAACAACAAAGCATATCTCTTGTATTACTTTAAGAAAACCACTTACCCTGGCTGGTTAGCTCAGTTGGTTGGAGCACTGCCCCATGCATGGAAAGGTTGTGGGTTCAATCTCTGGTTGAGGTGTACAGAGTAAGTGATGTTTCTCACATCAACATTTCTCTCTCTCCCCTCTTTCTCTTTCTCTCTCTTGCTCTCCTTTCTCCCTAAAATCAATAAATATACAAGGTCTGTCCCAAAAGTATCGGCTGTGAAAAATGTTTTAATTATATTGACATTGGCTTGATACTTTTGGGACAGGCCTGGTATATTCAAGTGAGAATTGAAAGAAAGAAAGAAAGAAAGAAAGAAAGAAAGAAAGAAAGAAAGAAAGTCAGTCATTTAGTCTTGTGAAAACTCAGCTTTCTCATCTGTTAAATTGATATTTAATGAGCACTTTATTCTTAGGATTAAAGGGATGACACTCATGAAGAACCTAAATGATAAGATATCCAATGTTAGCTACCAATAAAAATGATTAAAAACAAAACAAAACAAAATGTTAGCTATCTGTTGCTGAATGTTACCCCTAGCACAGGAGTCCTCAACCTCCACAGACTGGCACCTGGGTCTGATGGGAACCAGTCTGCGCAGCAAGAGGTGAGCTTGAATGTAATGCACTTGAATCATCCTATCATCCCAAAACCATCCTCCACCCCTGGTCTGTGGAAAAATTGTCTTCCAGGAAACCAGTCCCTGGTGCCAAAAAGGTTGGGGACTGATGATCTGGCAAATAGAATCACTAACACAAGATGAAAATTCTGAATATTACGTGGGTGTCAGTTTGAGTATGTATAAACACAATAATTGTTTCACCCCTTCAAGGTAAAAGAAATGTTATCTGAAATTTACCAAAAGAATTTCCCTCAAATATGTGCATTCAACGGTTACAGTTAGGTTAGACACTTTTTCTAAAAATTATTTTAGTTTGATGTATAACCTACACAGATTCTGAACTATAAAATAATACATACCTAAAGGATTATGCAATTTTGAGAGCAGACGTAAAATCATTTTTAATTATTTACCATGACTTATCAAGCAAGTTTAGAAGGTAGATTTCAATAAAACACATAATTTTCTTTGATGTATAGGACAGAATTACTCTTTCTTGAAAGCGTGTTCTTGGCAGATGAGGATACCTTACATAATTAAGAGGCTTGATGTTTTGAAAAGCCCTTAGATACCTGCAATATTACATTCTTTCAAATGGACTTGGAAAAATCCATTTATAATTCTCCTGGATGAAAAAGTTAGTTCACCTGAGCTTTTGGGTAATTAGTTTTTTAAACAATGTTTATTTGAAACATTTCATTCTTTTAATAGTATATATAGACTGATAATGGTCCTTCCCTTTAAAAGGACATCATGACTTTGTGTTCTCCTAATGACAAGCAGTTCTGCAACACCACTGATATAACAGAAGGGTCACTCAAAATACCATGTGGCAAATCTGGAGGAACTGACCTTCAGAACAAAACAATTTTTTCTTTTTGAGTGTCTGCAATGTCTTCATGTCTATCTAAACATTCTTGGGTCATTGAACTTTTACTTGAGATTAAAAATGAGAGAATATTATTGGTGAGTCATGAGAAAAGCTTATAAAACACTGAAAACTACTTATAACAAGTCGTAGGATGGGCAGAGGAAGGCAAAGGGAGAAAAATTGGACAAATTTAACAGAATAACAATAAAAATAGATTAAAGAGAACAAAAAGAAAGAACCTGGGTAAAACAAATAAAAAGTGAGATGCTAGAATAATTTCATAAAAATAAAGTATGTAAAACTAAAAGTAAATAAATAAACATGAGGGGGTAAACTATACAATGCATTAACAATGGAAAGGAGTTTGTTTTTCATCATGTAGTATGATTTAAACAGTGCTTTTATAAAATGGACCTCTTTTAGCTCCACAACATTAAATGATACCAAAGTAATATAACCTTACTGTACTGCTAAAAAGTATAGTACAAGGAAGAAAATGAGCTTTTTATCTACTTGATTTATCTTTCTTTTTCTATATTTGTAAATAAATCATTTTGCTTGTAAGAAATACACTGTTTTGGATCATTGAAAGGATAATATATTTTGTTAAAATGGAAGAAAAATTATGAATGGTCTTTGACAAAATTCTTTGTAAATATGGGGAAATCTATTAACTATCTATAGGGTAGCTGTACACCTAACATTTATCACTCAAGTCAAGCACAAAACAATTACCTGAACACACAAGAAGAACCCCTCAAATCCTGAACAGAACATAGTTGAAATGCTAGGCAGAAAGTAGAATTTGCAAATAGCACCCAAAATCACCTCCAAATAAGAATTAGCACAGAGGACCACATTCATTTTTTATGGGCCTTCCTTACAACATTTCCTATCATAAAAAGAAGAGTTGATACCCTAATCATTCTCTCTCCACAGCAAATTTTGATTTGTTTCATCATTCATTTGATTTGAATGGTAAGAATTTGATGATCTGAAGCTTTCATTTCTGGAAAGCTCCTCTATTACTTGCTTTCCCATGTACAATGACTTTCCCTATGTTATGTGGTTTATTCTTTAGAATTGCTGGTCTTTCTTTATAACAGAATTGTAGGAACCGCCTTGGGGTTCTGCTACTGCCACAGCTGGTAGGATTTTAATTTCTTGGAAATACTCTAACCCTTTCATGCCCAAACTGTTCTTGTGCAAAATGTCCCATATCTGAAGTCTTGCTTAAAATGTGTATGGAGTTTTCTCTGCTTTCAGAGGTCCTATGCATTAGTCTGGCAACTATGTAGGGAGCCCTTTTTTGTCAGTAACTGCATAAAGTACTGCATATACATAAAAGAACTGCCCTTTTCCTGAGAAAGCTCACACATAAACCGATTGGAATCACATATAAACCATTGTATGATTCACTCTATGTCACAGGAATGGACAGAGGAATGGCCACTAGCTTTCATTTAGCAAAGGCTTTTAGGAAAGATGGATGAATTAAAATTTAAAGAATAAGTATCCTTTGGCAAAAGAGTGTTTGTGTGTGTGTGTGTATGTGTGTGTTGTGTGTTGGTGGGGTTGCTGGAGTCTAGTTATGTTTCCAGGCAGAAAGAAAAGCTTCTGTAAAGGTTCATATATGTAAGGTTCATGGCATGTTTTGTAATACTGGAATACTGTAAATAGTTTATCCTAGCTGGTACATACCAGACAAGGTTGAAATAAAAGAAAGGCAACAGATAATATAATAAAGGTTTTCTTAAAGAATTAGCTGGGGAACAGATTATGATGCATTCTGCCCTTTTTTGGCTGCCCTCATGAAGTGAGCCTGAAATTATTATTACTACTTTTATTATCATCCTCACCAGTACCTTTGCTGAAATCTCAATGTGGACCAAGTATGTGCTAAATGTTTCACACACTTTAAATCCTTTCATACATCAGCTCTATGAGATTTATTATTTTGAATATTCATATGGGAAATTTTAAACATAAGGATTATACAATTGTTCTAGTTATACAACCACTGAGTGGTGGAACCTAGTAACACATTTTCTCTTTTTTTTTAAATCAGTCTACCAAATTGTATTTGATATCTATATTTTATTTTTCTTGGTGTAGACCCATAGTTTAAGTTTGTATTCCCAAGTGCTATAACTTGAACCTTCCTATGAAGGATGAACCAGTGATAATCATTTCTTCAAAACTAGTTAAAAGATAGAGAATTCGATCTTGTATAACTCCCTTCCACTTGTTCTCTAAAAACTATTATACTTTTTCTGTTCTCAAACATCTTTCTAACGCCCCCAGTACACATGTTCAGCTGATGATATTTCCACAAAAATTATTGGAAAAAATAGAAGTCATCAGATGGGAACTCCCTCATTTTTTTTTTAATAGAAACTCTAGAATTTACAGCCATATGTTTCAGGCTTTATTTTTTTTTTTTCTCCTCTCTAGCAGAGGCCAATTCTTTCACATTTTCTCTGTAACTTATCCTCTCTTATCTTCTTATTTAATTCAAACCTTCAATTTTTTCTCCTTTCTCCTACATATTCAAGATATCCCTTACAAATGGGTCATTTAGATTATCTATATTTCCTATTTACAAGCCTCCTTTGATTCAGCATTTCTTTCCTTTACTCCTTTTTTTCCCTACATTTTGGTTCATTATCACAGCAAGTTTTCTGTAAGATTTTTTTCTATATGCATGGTCTTTAGTTCCAAAGCAGCTATTCTTTTTGTATAGAATGTAGAGAAGGGGAGTAGAAGTTGGGGCAAAATAGTCATCATAATAAAAAAATTACTAGATAAAATATAGATTGGAGTGAAAGAATATACTACTCCTCAGCACTACACTTGGGAAAAGTAGCATCAATTCAGTGCTGCTGTAACTCCACCGTCCCACTCCCATTACTATGTCTAGGCCATTATGACAGAATTGGAGGGGCAATCACCCAGGTGTGGAGGCAGTAAGTAGTTGGCTTATCGATGCAGAACAGCTTCAGGGTTACCTGAAACAAAGGAGGCTATATGCCAAAGGGTTAAATAGGGGGTGACCAGCCTGATCTAAGTTGCTAAGTCAGTTACCTCCAGAGCCCAGTTTCCAGACATTCCAGAGATAAGATTAACTCCAAGGCTGACTCCTAGGCTGACCCTATTGGAAGGTCCAGCTATAGATAGACAGGGGACTTCCTTCCCCTGTCAGGGGATTATTTTGCTGATGTACATTACATAAAATCAAGTTCTTTGACACATAGGAACAGCATAAATAGACTCCAGTTTATCAGGTTTGTTCTGTTGCTCACATCTAGAAGACAACACTTATATTTCTAATTTAATGGGATGATATTTTCTACACTAAAAGAATTCTGGGTAGATATGCACTAACTATACACGTGTGTATGTGTGTATACAGTCTTAATATTATTCAGTGTCTATGAACTTAAAATATTTATATATTAGTATTCATCAATCAGGAGAACAAACCTTTGTCAACTTTTTTCTTATTTTTTACATTTATTATTGAATGCCACTATACAGCATCAAATTAATTCTGCTGGATGTTTTTTTTTTTTTTTTTTTTGCACTAATGCATCGTATTACATCATGAAAAGCATTTATTTTTATGTTTTAATTGTACCTAAATAGGAATGACTCAGGTAGTTGTTTTGTTTTTCAGGAAAATCTTCATAACAGTGGCAAATGCTTGAATGTACTAAATGCCCAACAATATTAATGTTGTAATTATTGAAGACTTGTTTAGAGGTAATGAGCTAAAGTGTTGGAGAATTTGTAATTATGAAAGCTTAATTGTTGGACATTAGATTCACCTCAGTACAGAAACACATATTGAAAAGCAGAATTGTTGTAAATCCCTGTTAATAGGGCATTCAGCAACACTTCCTTTTGGCTGTTCTTTTACGTGGGATCCAGCTGTATGTCCTGAATGCTCTGAGTCCTCATAATCATATTACACCTGCTCTCTCTCATTCTGGAACTGGTGGCTTCATACATGGTGAATCGTGTTTTTAGTCGACTGTTTCCTATTTTATTTCTGGAAAGGGAAGTATTTGAATAGACTCAATAATCGAACATACACCATCACAAGGTTTAAGGTCAGGCTCTTTACTTTCAGTTATTTATGTGAAACTCTCTTATGAGAAGATAATTTTTAAAGTATTTTCTATTTAAAATATCATGTTCCAAATTCATATTAATAAAAGCTTTACTTTTAAGATTTGAAGGGTAATTGAAAGTCTTCAAAATAAATAGTTACGGAATATCATAGTACTCAATTGATATTTTAAAGTCTCAAATCTGTGCATAAAGTATCTTTTTTATGTAAATGTTTAATATTTAGATTACTTCTCAGAGCTCTTCAGGCTCTATATACTTTGCCATGAAAACAGGCAAAATTGAAAACTGACAATATTAAGTACTTTCCTCTTCTTTATATCTCAATCTTCATTCCTCTAACCCTTGATCTGAGCCAACATTAAATACCTTCTAATCCCTTCAAGCAGGCTATAACAAGAAGACACTTATTAAGCAATAAATGGTAGTCCAGAAGTAATAGGAAGGTAAATATGTTCTTGGTCTCACTGTACCAGTAATGAGCCCTGAAATCAAGGAGACATAGGTGTGTGTGTGTGTATATATACCTCATGTATTAGGTACTATAATATAGTAATACAGGTCTTACTCCAAAGGTGAGAAGCAACAAAAAGAGTCACAGGAGTCACTCTGGTTTGTGGAGCCAAACAAAGTTTATTAATGGAAATGCTATTTCAGCTGAATCCAGAGGAGTCAGTAAGTGAATTATACATAAAGATAACTAAAAATTTAGGCTGGGGTAAGATGGTAATTACCTTTATATTGTTCACTCAAAAGTCTAGATTTTACCAAATAACAAACAAAGGATGCTGAAGATGATGGTGAGGTAAGTGGAAGTTACACTCATCTCCTCCCACATTCGAACTAGAATCATTACTAAAAAATAGAACCACCAACCTAAATAACCAATTGAAATACTACCTTAATAGAAGTCATATAACCAACGTTTTACAGAATAAACCACATTGACAGTGGTAGGAAGGACAAATGTGCTACAGCTGAAAATGTGGAGGGACAGATCAGCTGCAGATTTCCCCTGAAGAGTGAGGGAATTCAAATCCATGAGGAATTCCCTAGTCCAAGCACCAAAACTGGGAAAAGATGCCCACATAGCCTCTGGCTGTGAAAATTAGCAGGGATTCTTCCTGCCAAGGAAATGGAGAGCCTGCATGAAACCCAGGTGCCCTTTTAAAGGGCCAGCACCTAAGATCGCTTTGGCAGACACACACCCTGAGTTTTCTCAGAGGCAGGGTAGGTTAGGACAGGTTTGAGTGCCCTGAGGACAGACTAGGTTGTGTGACTCTGGGGGGAGCGCTTCAGGAGAGCTTTTAGTCTCTTTGCTGAGTCTCACCCACAGGAAACAAGTTTCCTGGGTTGAGCACTTTCTTTAAACTGCAGGAGGACTGCACTAACCCCACCCTCCAGAGTCCCTGTGTCCCCACTGGCTGAGCGCAGGCCCTGCAGAAGAGTCTGCTGCCTAAGCTTGTGCTGTACACTTTCTTGAATGGATCTTAAGGGTGACTTCAGAGGGCGTCAGGCAGAGAGTTGTGAGGCTCAAAGGCCGGAGCCAATTACCTACTATCTACCGCACACAAGCGCAGCAGCAGGGTGCGGCCTCTGCCCCAGCCCACAGTCCCAAGCACTGCTGGTGCCAAAGCTGCAGCACCTCAGGAGAACTATTAGGTCCCCCTTTCTGACGCCTCCATTGCCCTGCTCAGCTTGTACTCCGCAATATTGTCAGAAGATTGTGGGAAGCCTGGTCCTGAAGTGCAGTAGACTCTCTATAAGGTTTCGCAAAAGCCAATTGGTGGGTTCCTGGATGGTGGTTATTTTATTTTTTATTTTATCTTTTTTGAAAATGAACATTTTAATTATTTATTTTTATTTTATTTTATTATCTTATTTTTTTAAAAGAGTTTATTTATTATGTTTAGGGGAGGGGGGAGGAAGAGAGGCAGAGAGGGAGAGAGACATCATCAATGTATGGTTGCCTTTCACCTGCCTCCAGCTACAGACCTGGCTGGAGACCTGGCTTGCAACCTGGTTATGTACCCTGGCTGGGGAATCGAACCACCAACCTTTGGATTCGCAGGCCGGTACCTTGTCCACTGTGCCAAGAGCCAGGACTCTAATTATTTATTTTTATTACAAGTTTATTTTTAAATTGTATCTCCCTCTGCATACCCTCATGGTGCCACCATTCCTGTGTAGAGCTCTCCCTTCCCATGGCCAAGCCTTGGTCTATTTTGGCCTGGTTAGCTCTGCTGGCCTCACCCTGATGAACCCCTGAAACTGCACCTCATCTCAAAGGCCTCAAGGCACCTGACTGCTGATGGTTGACTTTGGAGTAACCTAAGACTGTTGCTGAGTAGCCTCAAATCCAGCACTGGCACCAAGTTTAAAGCTATATCAATATGGTGAATACCACTTACCTTATCCAGTGACTCACTGAGAGGCCACAGCAAGGGCCTCTTTCAATGACTAAGATTAACTCTAATCCTAACCTTAATCCTCATAGAAGGTGAAGGTGAATCTCAGAGAGCCTTAGACTTTTTGCTGACCTGTCATCAGGCTTGGTGCTGGGGAAACAGGTCTTGGCCCCTCCCATGCACTCCCAGGCAGTGGAGGCAAACACAGACTATGGATCACTTTATAGCTCCAAACAGGTAGCCCTGGACCAATAAGAGGTATCACCTAACATTGGCCTGCATTGGAGTCCCTTTTAAGTGGCCCCAGAACTAATACACCCAGGGGAAGATTAAGACCCTGTCTGACACAGCCTAATTAGCTCCACAGGTGGCACACCCAAAGGAAGATCTTGTATCTTGCTACTTAGCTGAATTCATTTATTAGTTTTAGTAGTTTTTTTGGTGGAATCTTTAGGATTCTATGCATACAATATCATGTCATCTGCAAATAAGAGTTTTACTTCAACCTTTCCAATTTGGATATTTTTTATTTTTTCTTCTTATCTATTGCTATGGGTAGGACTTCCAGTACCATGTTAAATAAGAAAGGTCAAAGTGGATATCTCTGTCTTATTCCCAATCTTTAAAGGAACGTTTGTAGCTATTGCCTGTTGAATATGATGTTGGCCGTGAGTTTGTCTTACATGGCCTTTAATATGTTTAGGTATATTCTCTCTATTTTCACATTGCAGTGTTTTCATCATAAATGGGTTCTGGATTTTTATCAAAGGCTTTTTCTGCATCTATTGATTTAATCATGTAGTTTTTATCCTTCATTTTGTTTATGTGGTGAAGCACATTTATTGATTTGCAGATATTGTACCAACCTTGTGTCCCCAGAATAAATCCCACTTGATCTTGGTGCATTATCTTTTTGATGTATTTCTGTATTTGGTTTCCTAATACTTTGTTGAGGATTTAGCATTTATGTACATCAAGGGTATTGCAGTGTCTTTATCTGGTTTTGGAATTAAGGTGATGCTGACCTCATAAAATAAGCTTTAGAGTCTTCCCTCTTCTTGAATGTTTTGAAATTGTTTGAGAAGTAGAGGAGTTAGTTCTTAGAATATTTGGTAAAACTCACCTGTGATGCCATCTGCTCCAGGGTTTTTGCTGGTTGGGATTTTTTTTAGTACTGCTTCAATTTTACTGGGTACAATCTGTATATTCAGAGTCTATGATTCTTCCTAATTTAGTTTTGGAACGTTTGTATGTTTGAAGGAATTGATCCATTTTGTACAGGTTTCCCAATTTGTTGGCATATAGTAGTTCATAATATTTTCTTATAATAAAAATGAAAAAGGTTTTGCACAACCAGAGACACCATCAACAAAATAAAAAGACAGCCCACTTAATGGAAGATCACATTTGCTGATATATTTGAGAAGAGGTTAGGTTTAATTTATAAATCCAAAATTTATAAAGAACTTACAAAATAAAATATCAGAAACAAGCAATCCAAATAAAAAATGAACAAAGGACCTAAATAGACTTCTCTAAATTGGATGTAGATATTATTAGAAGATATACAAAAAGATGCTTAATGTCACTAATTATCAGAGAAATGCAAATTAAAACCACAATGACATATCACATCACTCTAGTGAGGATAACTATCATCAATAAATAAATAAAAAACAAGTGCTGGTAAGGATATGGAGAAAAAAGAACCCTATTGTACTGTTGAGCAGAATGCAAACTGGTGCAGTCTCTATAGAAAACAATATGATGTTACCTCAAAAAATTAAAAATGGAACTGACTTATAACCCAGTGGTTTCATTTTGGGATCTTTATCCCAAAAAACACAAAACACTAATTTGAAAGAATATATGTACCCCTGTGCTCATTGCTGTAATGTTTACAATAAGTAAGAGATTGAAGCAACCTCAAAACTCACCAATAAACAAGTAGATAAAAAAAGCAGAGGTACATATATACAACAAAATATAACTTGGCCATACAAAATAATGACATCATACCATTTGTGAGAGTATGAATGAATCTAGAGGGTATTATAGTTAGAGAAATGTCATAAAAAGATGAATAATATATAAGTTCACTTATATGTGGAATTTAACTCCTTTATGAAGACTTCTCTATTGCTTCTACCAATCTTGATATTAACTATTTTTAATTCTAATATGTATTCCTATAAGCAGTACTATTTGGATTACACATTAGATTTTGACTGCTATTTAACCTTTATAACTTAACCATAAATGTGTCCCTTAGAGCACACAGTAGAATGTCAAGTTCATTGTATTCATCCCATGGTAAACATACATAGATTGCTTAGAAATAATTTTTCATATTTGTCACTGAAGTATAGTTTTAGTGTGATATATTTAGTATCTTAATAAGGACACTAGTAAAACAATTGGAATAAAATTATATTAAAAAAAAACAAAAAATGAAATAAAGAGGAATTTAATTTATTTACTAATAACCTCAAGATTTTGGTTTTGTACAATAACTTTCCCTGCCAGGAAAATTTATAATTATAATATGACAACATCATAATTACTGAAACTATAAAAATAAGAATCCCAGACAACTATTCATTATTGTAATGGAGTCTAGTCCTTGAAAATTTATGAACAGAAGATTCTCACAGATTCTTATGAGATTCTTATGTAAAAAAATTTTTCCCTATCCTATCAGTGTGGAATTGTCTTACTTCATTATACAGCTATGATTTTATGTTTTTACCCAATTATAACTTGAACAAGTATAATTTTAACTGATTGGATTTTTGCTTGATCAATAATTATAAACACACTACTGAAATGAATTGGGAGAGGTTAAAATTCATAAAACTTGAATCCTACCACTCACTTATTCTGTCTAGAAAGTTAAGAATTAGTGATTTTATTTCCTGTGACTTGTTGTTACATCAAAATATTGGGAAGAAAGCAAATTGAAAAATTTGTCTTAAAGTTGATTTTATGTCTAAATAAGGTTTCTGTATTTTTTTTAATAGAGTAGGTCAAAGCTCCAAATTTTGGTGTTATAAACCTTAATTAGCTTCAGTACATGAGTTCAGAAAGGAAACTAGACAATGTACCAAACTGAAACACTAAAATCTCCATGTCAAGTATCCAGTAACTGACATCTTAAAATGGTGATGAAAACAATGAGAAATTGGCACCTCTTAAATGTCAATCTAAAATGAATATGTACTCCTAACAATATTTCTTGTACATGCTACTGACTCTGCAGATTGTTATAAGCTTCTCTGGATCAAATTTTATCCAGTGAATAATGCACTACCAGAAAAATTAAACAAATAAAATTTATTAGCTTAGTGAAAATTCTATCTTGCAATGTTCTTCTAAAAGTGCCATTTAGAGAATGTTGACATGGAGATGTGTGGGGTGAAGTTGGGGAAGAGATTAATTACCAACATGAACCACATTTCATCACATATCTAAGCTCTGAGTATATAGTACAGAATGTTAGAGTGAGCCAAAATAACAGTTGAATTGATGAGTATAATATCAATTTATTTATAGAACAACCTACCTGAAGTTCAATATTTCATAAATGCCTAAAGATGCATAAATTACCAACATAGTCTCTTGGCCTGTTTCTTCACGAATTTATTGAATCATTCATCTTACAGTTAATATGCTTTTACATTCAAGATGGAGTAATGAGATTTTCTTTCAATAGCTTGGAAACTTCTAGGTTTTTAATGCGACTGATCAAACAATAGGATAGAAACATGGTATCCTATGAGAGTTTCAGCTTGAACATTTTCTATGTCAGAGAGCAACAAGTAACTTTATATTTATGACTTACCATTTCACATGTATGCTGACTTTTCTACAAAATAAATATTAGGTGGAGAACTCTAAAACTGCTTTAAATTTAGTGTATACCGCTCATTTTATTTTTTCAATTTTGTTCACCCATTTATTTTGTTCATTAGATTACACATATAAGTGAGAACATATAACATTTATCATTCACTGAGTGGCTTTTTTCAATTAGTATAATAATTTCCAGGTCTATCTATGTTGTCACAAAAAGAAAGAGTTCCTTTTTATGGCTGCATAGCATTCCCTTGTGTGCATGTACCTGAACTTTTTCATCTACTCATTTACTGAGTATATATTTTAAGTAACCAGTAGCTAAAGTGTATGTTTACTTATTCTTTTTTTTTTAAAGATTTTATTTATCATTTTTAGAGAGGGGTAAAGGGAGACAGGCAGAGAGGGAGAGAAACATTAATGTATGGTTGCCTTTCACCTGCCTCTGGCTACAGACCTGGCTGGAGGCCTGGTTTGCAACCTGTTTATGTGCCCTTGCTGGTTATTGAACCAGTGACCTTCGGATTCACAGACTGGTGCCTTATCCACTGAGCCAGCAGCCAGGGCTGTTTACTTATTCTTATCTAGAGGGATAATAATTCCATTTCCATTTTAGTTGGACATATAGGGAGCCCAAAATATCTGAAATTATTTTTTGGAAACTAGGCTACTTATAGTAGGAAGTTTCTCTGCTAGAAGAGTGTTCTAGGAACCCATATTTATTAGTGTACCACCTGCCATTATTGTGAGAGGTTTTATTTGGCTTCAATTTTTTGAAATTTTTGAAGATGCAACACATTTGCCCATTTCGTGATGGGTGATGTACAAGCATACCTGCCCATGCTGTGCTGCATATTTAGCAGTTTTTGACCAGACATGGCTTGACACCTATGCCCCACCCTCCCTATTCACCCAATCTCACCTTGAGTGTTGTATTGTTTGTTTCCCCAGATGAAAAACATCCTCAGAGGGAAACATGTGCAGATGTGGAAGAGGTGAAACAAAAACAGCAGAAGCACTTAATGGTATGAAAATCAACAAGTTCATGGCTATAACTTCCAAAACTATGTTGTATAGAAATGGAGAGAGTGAACAGTCTTGTCTTGTTCCTGATCTTAGGAGGAAAGCTTTTAGTTGTTCCCCATTGAGTATGATATTGGCCACAGGTTTCTCATATATGGCCTTTATTATGTTGAGGTATGCTTTCTTTATTCTCACTTTGCTGGGGGTTTTATCATAAATGGGTATTGTACTTTATCAAATGCTTTTTCAGCATCTATTGATATGAGCAAGTGGTTTTTGTCTTTTATTTTGTTTATATGGTGTGTATTATATTGATTGATTTGTGAATGTTGTGCCATCCTTGCATCCCTTGGATGAATCCCACTTGATCATGGCAAATGACCATTTTAATGTATTACTAGATCTGGTTTGCCAATATTTTGTTGAGGTTTTAGCACCTATGTTCATCAGAGATATTGGCCTACAGTTTTCTTTCTTTGTTGTGTCTTAACTTGGTTATGGTTAGAATAATACTATGCTTATAGAGAGTGTTTGGTAGTTTTCCCTCTTGCTGGATTTTTTGGAATAAATTAGAAAGGATAGGAATGAGTTCTTCCCTAAGTGTTTGATAAAATTTGTTTGTGTAGTCATCCAGTCTGGGCCTCTTATGCTTTGAAAGTTTTTTTGTTTGTTTTTTAATTTTTTTTATTTTTCACTGCTTCAATTTTACTAGTTGTTATTGGTCTATTCAGACTTTCTGCTTCTTCTTGATTCAGTTTTAGAAGATTGTACATTTCTAGAAATTTGTCCATATCATCCAGGTTGTCAAATTTCTTGTCACATAGTTGTGTGTAGTAATTTTTTGATCTTTTATATTCCCCTCGTATTGGTTGTGATTTCTCCTCTTTTGTTTCTGATTTTATTTATTTGAGTCCTCTTTCTTTTTTTTTCCATGATGAATCTGGTTAAAAGCTTGTCAATTTTGTTCATCTTTTCAAAGAATCAGCTCCTAGATTTATAGATACCTTGAATTGTTCTTTTAGTCTCTACGTCATTTAATTCTGCTCTGATCTTGATTATTTCCTTCCTTCTGTTTACTCTAGCTAGCTTGTTGTTGTTCCTCTAGTTCTTCTATCTGTAGGATTAGGTTGTTTATTTCATATTTTTCTATCCTTTTTCGGTAGCCCTGTATTACTATGAACTTCCTTCTGAGGACTGCCTTCTCTATGTCCCATAGGTTGTGGGCTATTGTGTGTTCATTTTCATTTTTTCCAGAAGATTTTTGATTTCTTCCTTGATACCATAGTTAACCCATATATTATTTAATAGCATGTTATTTGATCTGCATTAATTTAAGTATTTTGGTGTTGTTGTTTTTTTCCCTTGAGGTTGGTTTCTAGTTTCATGCCATTATAATCTGAGAAGATGCTTGGTATGATTTCAGTTTTCTTCAATTTATTGAGGCTTGTTTTGTGTCCTACTATATAGTCTATCTTTGAGAATATTCCATGTGCATTTGAAAAGAATGTCATATAAGAAAAAGTAAAGAAAGGCATCCAAATTGCAAAGAAGGAAGCCAAACTGTCATTATTTGCAGATGACATGATAGTGTACATAGAAAACCCTACAGACTCCACCAAAAAAGTACTCAACCTAATAGGCTAATTTAGCAAAGTAGCTGGATATAAAGTCAATATTCAGAAATCGATGGCATTTTTGTATAACAACAATGACACATTAGAGATAGAAACTAGAAAACAAGTCCCATTCACTTTAGCAACAAGAAAAATAAAATATCTAGGAATAAACTGAACCAATGAGGTAAAAAAAATTATTCTTGGAAAACTACAGAACTGAAGAAAGAAATTAAAGAAGATATAAATAAATGGGAGCATGTACCATGTTCATGTATGGGAAGAACTAACATCATTAAAATGTCCATACTCCCCAAAGCAATTTATAGATTCAATGCAATACCTATTAGAATATCAATGACATGTTTTGTTTCACAGACCTAGAAAAAATGCTTAAAAAATGGAGCCAAAAATGATCCCACATAGCCAGAGTAATCTTTAGAAAGAAGAACAAAGTAGGAACAATCACAATACTAGATATCAAACTATACTACAAGGCCACTGTAATCAAAACAGGCATAAGAATAGACATACAGATCAATGGAGCAAAACAGAGAGCACAGGAACAAACCCAGGTCTTTATGGTCAGTAACATTTGACAAAAGTGGAAATAGAATAAAATGGAGAGAAAATAGCATCTTCTACAAGTGGTGTTAGGAGAACTGGACAGGGATATGAAAAAAATAGAACTAGATCACCAATGTACACCATACACCAGAATAAATTCAAGATGGATAAATGTCTTAAACTGTGCCACGAAAAAAAGTCCTATAAGAAAACATAGGCTATAAAATTTCACATATCACCCTGGCTGGTAGCACAGTGGCTAAGGTGCCAGCCTGTGAACCCAAAGGTCACTGGTTCGATTCCCAATCAGGGCACATAACCAGGTTTCAAGCCAGGTCTCCAGCCAGGGTTTTATCTGGAGGCAGGCGAAAGGCAAACATATATTGATGTTTCTCTCCCTTTCTTCTTCCCTGTCTGCCCTTCTCTCTTAAAAATAATGAATAAAATCTTTAAATTTTTTTCATATATTCCACACAGCAATATTTTCACTGATATTTCTCCTAAGGCAAGGGAAATAAAGGAACAAATAAACAAATGAGACTACATCAGACTGAAAAGTTTATGCTCAGCTAAAGAAAACATCAACAAAATTAAAAGGGAACCAACTGTATAAGAAAACAGATTTACCAATGATACCTCAGACAAGGAATTTATCTCCAAAATATATAAAGAACTTATATGTTTCAATACCAGGGAGACAGACAGCCCAATTAAAAAATGGACAAAGGATCTGAACAGACACTTCTCCTAGGGGGAACATAAAAGGGGCCCATAGGCATAAGAAAGAATGCTCAACATTACTAGCTATCAGAGAGATGCAAATTAAAACCACTTAGAGATACCACCTCACACCTGTCAGAATGACCCTCATTAACAAATCAACAAACAACAAGTGCTGGCGAGGATGTGGAGAAAAGGGGACCCTGGTGCATTGTTGGTGGGAATGTAGACTGGTGCAGCCACTATGGAAAACAGTACTGACTTTCCTCAAAAAACTCAAAATAGAACTGCCTTTTGATCCAGCAATTCCACTGCTAGAATTATACATGAAGAATCCTGAAACACCAATTCAGAAAACCTGTGTATCCCCATGTTCATAGCAGCGCTATTTACAACAGTGAAGTGCTGGAAACAGCCTAAGTGTCCATCAGTGGATGAATGGATCAAAAACTTTGGCATATTTACACAATGGAATCCTATACAACAGAAAAAAAGAAGGAACCCTTACCTTTTGCAACAACATGGATGAAGCTGGAGAGTATTATGCTTAGTGAAATAAGCCAGGCAGTGAAAGATAAATACCATAGGATCTCACCTAATTCACAACACTAATGAACACAACAAACAAGATGGAATCAGATGCATCGAAATAAGGAACAGACTTACTCCCCAGAGGGGAGGCAGGACGGAAGAAAAGGCAAGGAAGGGAAACAGTTTAGTCAAGAAACTAGTATAAATGACCCAAGGACACGTGGGGATTGAGTGTGGGATAAGGGATGATGTGGGTGGGGCAGGGGAGAGGCAATGGGGGAAAATGGGATAAATGTAATACAACAACAATAAATTAATTTAAAAAGAAGTAAAAAATCAATGAGTTCAAAAACTGTTCTGAGCAGTAGAAAAAAATGTCTTCTAAGGTGTGTTATATCAAATAGAGAGTATTTTGAAGATGATTGAAGATTAAGCATGTAAGAATAAGTATACAGTTTTTAAAATAAATTCCATTTTGGGGGGTTTCCCACTCATGCTTTAATATATTTTATTTTATTTTTTAAAATTTTATTGTTGTTGTATTACATCCATCCCTTTTTTGCTCCCCTCTGTCCCCTCCCCACCCACCCATTCCCCCCAAAGTCAATCCCACCTGCTGTCCATGTCCATGGTAATATATTTTATTTTTGTAGAAATTTGAATAAAATAAAAATTTAAGATACAGTACTGAATTCAAATGCATTTTTCAGGGAAACCTGTCATCTTCCCACCTAAAAGTTAAGCCAGAAAAGAAAAGACACATGTGGTGTTAGCAGCATACTTCTGTACTCTTGATAATCTGATTTATATGAGATAGTTTATTTTTAATATACACATTATTTACTGTTGATGGGAAGATTTTCATAAGTGAATTATAAATATAGCTTTGCAAAAAAGAAAAAAGAATAAAAAGAGTAAGCAAAAATAAACTGAAGAAAAGCAAAGAGAGGAAGGAAGCTAGACTATACTGACACAATTCTAGTTTCTTCTATGTAAGCTATAGAAGAAATAATGTTCATATAGAAACAGTTTTTCTATGCTATTTTTTAAAAATATATTATTTCAGTTTTAAAAATACATATTAAATTTACATTCATCATTACATGAATATCTGTCTTAGACTTAAAAATGCAGGTTCAAAAGTGTAAGAGAAAAATACAATGTGCAGTGCTTCAGTTAAAATCATCAAGTTAATAATGAATTATATCTTCCATTGGAAACGGTTGCTCTCCAATTTTTGTTACTCTGTCATGATGTTATATACATTCCATTTTCTCAAGTAAATGAGGTTGAGTTATTTCAGATCTGCTGACCCAGGATCAGCTGTGCCCCCAGTTTTTGCGAGTACCACCAGGGGCAGGAGTTTGGGGCATAGCATAGGAGCACAATATGTAGAAGTCTAGAATATATGCAATGATTCTGGCCTATTTTATTGAAGGTAACCTGACAGGACCAATCCAGTAAACATTTATGATAGGTCTGTCATCAAGAAGGATGATTTAATTTGTTCATCTCTATCTGGTATAGGTGGTATAGCCTTGAGACAGTGTAGCTTTGTAAACTTGTTTTATTACTGGAAATGTTTTTGTGCTTTTAAAATAAAACAATGTTTAAAGTGAGAAGAGTTGCTCTATCCCATATGCAAAAGCAAATGAAATATAATAACAAAGTTGAGTTTGAGCTTGTAATACTTAGAAGAAATGTTAGCTAAGGGATCATTTTCTTTTTTAACATAGGGTATGCTTGATATGACATTTGTAAACAGGCTTGCAAAGAAATTTGGTTGGATGAAAATCACATGTTGAACATCTTTGTTTTATAGTATTTAAGTTTAGTAAAACAGAAAGTTGATTATATCTAATAACTTTAGCTATGGTGCATGTTCAAAATATCTATACACCTTTACAGTTTCCTGTAATAAATATACTTCCAATAAAATAACTCTAACATAACATAATTAAACGCTTATCAGTAATCAACATTGAGCATGTCTCAAATACCTATAATAATAAATCAACTTTATTTCTTAAGTACATTTGAGTAATCAACTCTTTATGAAACCTTTATGTGAAATTCTAAATATTTTTGTTATATGTGTATTTGTATTTCAAAGAATTTGCTGCTCAGACAGTGGGGTTTCTTTGAAAAGAAGATGTACAAATTAAGATTCAATGCAAAGGGACAAAAAATAATAATTTAAGATGAAAGTATCTTTATTGTCAATACAAAATCCTTTTAGTTAACAAATGGACTACATTGTTTCTATGGACAATATTAGTGCTTTGTACGTTTGTGCGTGTGTGTGTTTATAATCTTTATTTTACTAAAACCATAAAATTATTTCTCAAGCTCTGGTTCAAGGACAATGGTGGGCAATTTATTTCTATTTCTTCCTGATGCTGATGTGGAATAATGCCTCCTGGGAGGGTTCTCAAAAACAGATTATAGCAGGCATCATCATCTTTTGTACCACAGGAGCTCCAAACAAGGGAGCTATACTTGTGTTCATGATAAAAACAAACAAACAAACAAACAAACAAAAAATCCATAGAGGACCAGATGCTATAGATGTGGCCTTTATTACTCATCTTACAAGGAAGTGCACCCATTTTACTGATGGAACATGTTAGGCAAGAGGCTGCTCCCTACCTCTGGTCTTTGTGCTTCTTATCAGTTTAGGAGAGGAAGCAACAGCAGAGGTGGAGGGGAGCCATGGTCCATGTGAAAATACTACAGGGTTGTGAGAAACACAGGAACAGTGAGAAGGCTGGGACTCCAGATACACACTACTTTCTTCACTACTGATGGCTGCTGGCCAGGCTGCCACCTGTTCTCTGAGGCTGTGGAGGGGCCATGTCCTGAGCTACCTCACACCTTTCTGTTTTTACCTTAATCCCATACACATACCAGGTAAATCACGTATTCCCCAAACATCAGAATATAAACAAGGTTGCAGCAAGTGAATGAGAAAATGCAACAATGACTGTGTGAGCAGGGGGTGGGATGAGCTGAGGAGGGCAAAGGGGGAAAAATGGGACAACTATAATAGAATAACAATAAAAAATGATTCAATAAAAAAAGAAAAGGCAACATCAGCAGCGATAAAATGAGTCTAACTCTACCTTCTAGTATGTGTAATGGCTAGAGAAGCAAATCTTACATTCAGTTTAATTTAGGTAGGCTGGCTCCCTTTGAAAAAAAAATTATAAAATAAGGAAGAAATTTCAGAGTGACCTCCTAAATGAATACAGAAATATTGACTTGTAAGTTTACATTTTCTTTAGGCTCATGATACTATAATAAGAGTTATGTTGATAATCAAATACTGCAATTGATTCTAAATTGAAATCAGCATATAAATAGGTTTTCACCTTTTGCTTCAGTAGTGATGTTCAAAAATTGACTCATTCTCTTGTGTAGTCAGGAGAAAAGAACACTCACTGGTCAGAGGCACAGGAATACTTATTTCACCAGTCTTAAAATGGTCATGCATCATGATGTTAAACCAACTTTTAGACAATGCAATTAACATCCCCAGGCTTTAACTGTTCAATCTATAAGGTGAGGATAATAAAATATTTTCATTTTTCTCATTACAGATTATACCAGATATTCTTTGCTGAGTTAATGTAAGTCCTTGATGCTATCCTCCAGAATGTCCATACTTCTTTTATCTTTCAAGGGTTATTTCTATTATTACCTAACACAAACTCTCCAACTATAAAATATCTTTAGAAACATATTCACTTAACTAATTGGTGATGAAATTTTTAAAATTTAGTTTATTTAAAAGATTTTATTTATTATTTTTAAAGAGAGGGGAGGGGAGAGAGGCAGAGAGGGAGAGAGACATCAATGTATGGTTGCCTTTCACCTGCCTCCAGCTACAGACCTGGCTGGAGACCTGGCTTGCAACCTGGTTATGTGCCCTGGCTAGGAATTGAACCAGTGACCTTTGGGTTCACAGGTTGTTGCCTATCCACTGTGCCACCAGCCATTAATTTTTTCCATTACCATTTAGTCTTCTTATACCCCACTCTCCACAGTAATCACCACACCATTATTCATGTCCAGAGTCTTTTTCCTTTTTCCTCAATCCCTCTACTCTCTAATTTTCTTTCCAAATTGGCATGCTGTTTTCTCTATGTATGAGTCTGTCCCCATTTTCCTGGTTAGTTCAGCTTGTTCATTAGATTCACATATAAGTGAAGTCATAAGGTATTTGTCTTTCTCTGACTGGCTTATTTCACTTAGCATAATGTTCTCAAGTCTATCCATACTGTTGAAAGGGGTAAATTTTTCTTCTTTTTTATGGCTGAGTAGTATTCTGTTGTGTGAATGTCCTATAGTTATTTCATACACTCATCTACTGATGGACAGTTGGACTGCTTCCATATCTTGGCAATTGTAGATAATGCTATGAACATAGGGGTGATCATGTTCTTTTGAATTAATGTTTCAGTTTCCGTTGGATGTAGTCCCAGAAGTGGAATAGCTGGGCCAAAAGGCAAATCCATTTTTAATTTTTGAGATACCTCCAAGCTTTTCCACAGTGACTACAATACACCAACAGTGCGAAAGGGTTCCCCTTTCTCCACATCCTCACCAGCACGTGTTGTTTGTTGATTTATTAATGTTAACCACTCTGATAGGTGTGAGATGGTATCTCACTGTGGTTTTAATTTGCATTTCTCTGCTGGAGAATTTCCTTGCTCTGTCATGTGGGGTCTGTTTCTTTGTCTTCTTGTTTGGGCTGCTTCTTTGTATTTGTTTCTATGTATTAGGTGAATCTGTAAATACCCTGGTGTAGGCCTTTGTCAGACCCACTTGTGACTGTCCCTGGTCAACCTGTTTGGAGCTATCAGTGGTCCACAGCATGTGGTTCCCTTTGCTGGGCCTGTTCGTGTGCAGAAAGAACCAGGCGACTCACCAAGGCTGGCTTTTATCAGCACTGGCTCTTTGATAGGGTCAAATGAAATCTCCTAGAGCTTCCACATATCCACCTTAGCAACTAAACTAATCAGTGTTATAGCCTCAAGCTGTTATCAGCAGCCCAGCTTAGAGTTTCACATGGTGGGACAGAGTAATTCCTGCGGGTAGGGCTGTTGCTTCCCCTCAGGTTGATGTTCATCAGAAGTGAGTTGCCTACCTGAGAAAGATGGTGTCTGTAGTATGGAGCATGACTCCTCACAGGGATCCTGGTGGCTGTTCCCTTCAGTTCTTTCCTCAGTGCCACCAAACGCAGACTCTGCTCTTCCTCTGCTGAAACCCAGGGTAAATAGCTGCAAATAAAATTTTGTGTTTTGGCCCTTTCAGATGGCTACATGTCTGTTTATCTCTACCCGGCAGACAGAAACCCTGCTGCTTTTCATAGCTGGGTATTGTCTGGCTTCCTTCCTGGCTCTGGTGCTGTAGATTGGGGAGCACAGCTGGGGCTTAGACCCCATACTTCTCAGAGGGAACCTCCTGGCTGCTGAAATGTATGGAATGCCACAAAAATTTGGTCATTCGTTATTTCTTTATTTTATGAAGTTTTTTGTTAAATAATACATGCCTTTAAAGACTGAATGGTCTTTACTAAAATCCATTTTTTCTTTTCAACTAAGATATTATTGTTGTATCCCAAAGTAACTTTCACAGTATGAGATAAATTCTCTGTACTTTATAACTTCTTTAAGTAAATATTTGGATCTCTGAAACAATACCTTTCTGCACAGGAGACAGTATACACTTCTTATCTTTATCAATGATTTCCTTTATTTATTAAGATTTTATTAATTATTATTTTTAGAGAGAAGGGTAGGAAGAGAAGCAGAGAGGGAGAGAAACATCAATATATGGTTGCCTTTCACCTGCCTCCAGCTGGGGATCTGGCTGGAGACCAGGCTTGCAACCTGGTTACATGCCCTGACTAGGAATCGAACCAGTGACCTTTAGGTTCAGAGGCTGGTACCTTATCCACTGTGCCACCAGCCAAGGTGATTTCCTATATTTTAATAAATATAATTACTGCTCAGGATTTTGTTTTACTTTACTTTTATAATTGACATCCAGGTAAACCATAAGATTTTAAAAATATGCACACATTTTGAAAAGTGTCAAGCCCAATCATCTTAAGAAGTTTAAGTACTGGTCATGACATTTTATTCAGATTTAAAGAGAACTATGTCTATTTGAAATGTTTCTATTTCAGGTTTATTACTGTAAAATTTTCTTTAAAACTGCAACCCTTTTGTGTAACCAAGGAAAGTCTTGCGTTTACCAGAATTTTAAAAATACTTTTATTCTTCTAGATGTATATCATCAATGAGGGCAACAAAGAATAATGATAAGAATGCAACACAATGCAGGTTGCAAGCCAGGTCTCCAGCCAGGTCCATAGCTGAAGGCAGGTGAAACACAACCATACATTGATATTTCTCTCCCTGTCTGCCTCCCTCCCTTACCACCTTTAAAAAAAGAATAAACCAAAAAAAAAAAAAAAAAAAAAAAAAAAAAAAAAAAAAAAAAAAAAAAAAAAAAAAAAAAAAAAAAAAAAAAAAAAAAATGCAACACAATAAAAAGAGATGTGCTCCTTTTACTCTTTATTCCTTCACTGATGAATTGTGTTACTTTGGAAACATCATTCAAAGTTAATAAAGGCTCATTGCTTTTCTTTAAAATGCAGAATATACTATTTTTATTTCCTCTACAGATTTTTAACTGATAGTGATTTGTAAATCATAGATGAGTAAATGCATATAATGTATTATTATTTCCACTAATCATTTCATTTGACCTCATTAAGTCATTTTTTTTAGGAAACTTTTTGGAATATTTGAAAACTAGAATAATAAAAATGCACCATTTTATTTGGTGATCATCATGTGCTGAATTTCTGAAAGTTCACCTTATTTGTCTTAATGTTTTCTATTTAAATGCATCAATTTTATGTTTAGTTTAAAGTTACTCTGAAAAGTAAAAAAATGTTTATGTATAGGTTAGAAAATTTTAGGAACACATAACTTTGGTCAATTTTACAAGTATATATATATATCCAAGTGGTAAATGAATAGTTTGAACTTTTTCTTCTTTTAACCCTCACCTGAAGACATGCTTATTATTTCAGAAAAATGGGAAGGGAGGGAGAGAGTGAAGGAGAGAAACATGGATGTGAGAAACATCTATCAGTTGCCTCTCATATGTAGATCAATCAGGAATTAGAACTGCAATGTAGGCATGTGCCCTGACTGAGACTCAAACCTGTGACCGTTGGGTTTAAGGGAGAATGCTCCAACCAAATGAACCAAACAGGTTAGAGCAAAACTTTAAAGTTCTGAAAATGCCTCCTGACATAACCAAAGTAGACAAGTGAAATAAAAAGGCTATAAAACCTGTAGTGATTTTCCTTCAAATAGGGTTCTGTTTGTTTCCAGAGATAAGCAAGAATCATGATAACATAATAAATTATTTATTTAAATATTAAGGATGGATGGCATTTTATCAAATGCTTGGTAAAATTTATTCTATTATCAAGCCGTTTCCAGTAGTGATTTAAGTCAGGAAGCATTGTCTGTGAACTCATAAATGTGTGTATGTATTCTTCCACCTGAACCATATATAAGTCTGTATTTCTAACATCAATTGGAGTGTGAACTCACTCCATAGGTATATTTTAATATTCCATATTTATAATGATTTTTCCAAATATTCAGAGTTCATTAAATAATGTTTAAAATACTAAAAGAGATAATAAATTTGAGATAGCCTAGTAAAAGACACTGAAGATTCAGTGGTGAAAAAAGAGACTATGTTTTCATGGATGGAATGAGAGCACACTTTTTAGAAATGGATATTTAACTCTGTTAAATTCCAAATACTGAAGTACAACAATATAGCAGCTATCAAATATGGTGATTTGGAGGTCATTGGTAACCTTAAAGAAACTTTTATCAGGGATGGATTTTAAGGTAAAAGAACAATAGCTTGGGAAGAAGAGCAAAGGAAAAAAGGAAGCAGTAATCACATGTAATTTTTTAAAGAGTTATAGGTGAAGATAGATTAAAAATGTAAAGTCATCATGGATAAAATTAAGCAGAGGTAATGAGAATTTTGGGGAGTAGAACCAGCAAAGAGTTTCCTTAGAAGTACACTTGAGAATATTATCCATTCTCAGATGGAACTTGCCTTTCCTTGATACTAATGGTCAATTCGTAGTATTCTATGGTTTTATTTACTTCTTTCACTTAAAGATTTCTTAACGTTTTTGCCAATACCCCAAAGACTATCTTCCTTTTCTCCCCTATGCCTTGCCTCTGGTTTACACATTATTCTACTCTTTCTCTCTTCATAGAGACCCTTCTATCATAAGAAGCTTCTTTCCTATTGTGAAACATCATTCAATATAGAATAGCTCCATGAAGGAAAGTGTTTTGTAAATAAATTAAGGTCAGTAAATGTACATGCTACTGTCTCCATATCTGAAATACAATGAAGGCCTGCTAATTGATCTATGTACTTTTTTTGTGTGTGGTTTAATTGTTGAAGCAGCTTAAACAAAGCATTTTATTGAGCTCATCGCATTCAACTAAGCATACAAAGATGAAAATTGGCCATCCATGAGACAGTACTCTTGGTTAAATTAAGGTAATATATTTAACCTGCCACTTCACAAAGAAAAACTCTATTTTTAATCTAAAGAAGAGTTCACTTTGAATTCTAGAAAAGTTGAAGGTGTATCCTGTTATTCACAGAGAGATAATATATGTATGCCTATACTTCTTATATTTTCAAAGAGTTTATTACTGGTACTATATTAGATACTCTCAGGGATTCAAAGGTGCATATAAAAAAGACTTTAGCTTTTAATGATATTTCATCTTAGTTAATGTCTGTAACATTATAGAATGTGCTAACTATATAGATTTTATGTGTGCCATATATTTAGGTTGACAATTTAAAACTCATCAATCCTTAATTTATTACACATACATTCACACACATATTAATTTATTAGAATGTACTTAATTCATTAGATTAAGTACATGCATTCACATATACCTACAAGTTGACAGCTGAGGAGAAATAATCCATCTATTTTGAAAATACTAACATTTTCATCATTTTCTCTAAAAAGTTAACTTCTAAGATCTAGCCAATTTATCATACTTTGAGAAGAGAATGAACAAAATAGGCACTTTTTGTGGTTGCTTTATACTGTGTAACTGTCCACAAGGTGATACTGACAATTTTCTTGCCCTTCTGTCCACCCTGTTTCTTTAATCTTTAGTTAAAACTTTAACTGGAAGTTAAATAAAAGTTTAACTCACTACCCTTAATGAATATGCGACTTTTTGGAACACAGAAAATAAGGGGGGAGGGGGGAGAGGGAGGGAAAGGGAGAGAGAGATAATTTCTGATAAATGACTGCATATCACATTTCAAAAGCTGGGTTGTATTGTTATTACACCAGATTACATCTGCATGAGTGCCTAGAACTGCAGAAGTGCCCCTGTGCACACATTTTGAACATGCTATAGTTCTGCACTGCAGTCAGACTTCTCAGACTGTGTCAACAGTAAACGCAAATGTAGTTGTAGTTCAAATATACTTGTCAATGAGCATTAAGCAATTATCCAGTTTCCAAATTTCAGCTTCAGGGTTAGAAATCTGTTTGCAACTTACTTAGATATAATACCACATGATTACTTGTATTTATTCATGACAGCTATAAATTCAATCTCTAGTCATCTTTGTTTTTGTTTCTTCATTCCTAAATCTAATCTCCTGTATAAATTTATTTAAAAAATATCTTTCATGACCACTCTTTCTTCTCTGTTTACATTATTCTCATTACAGACTGGAACTACATGAAAAAAAAAAATACAGTGATTTCTGATTGTCGCTGAATCCACTGTCTCTCTCACATTCCCACACATTTAAATAGGGAAATCTTCCAATTTTACTAACCATTGACTGAAAAGATAAATAAGACCCTTGTTGTTACTTGGTATGGTCTTCATATATATAGATTCCTAGGAAATCTAAGAAAGGACTATGTTCCATTGTATATTTACAAAAATACCTTCTATTTCTTTGTGGTATGAATCCTTCATTTTCTTTCTTTTTTCTTCTTTTTTTTTTTTTTTAATTTTATTGTTGTTGTATTACATCCATCCCCTTTTTGCTCCCCTCTGTCCCCCTCCCCACCCACCCATTCCCCCCAAAGTCAATCCCACTTGTTGTCCATGTCCATGGTTCCTTTATACTAGGTTCTTGTCTAAGCTGCTCCCCTTCTTTGCCTCTATGTCCCCACTCCCCCCAACCCCGTTCCCCCTGACCACTGAAGGCCTATTCCTTGTATTCATATACTTGGTTCTGTTCTGCTTGTTGTTAGTTTTGCTCATTATTGTCCTGTAATGGGTGAGATCATATGATATTTGTCCTTCACTGACTGACTTATTTCACTAAGCATGATACTCTCCAGTTCCATCCATGTTGTTGCAAAGAGTACAAGTTCCTTCTTTCTTTCTGCTATATAGAATTCCATTGTGTAAATGTACCAAAGTTTTTTGATCCAATCCTCCACTGATGGGCACTTAGGCTGTTTCCAGCAGCACTTGGCTATTGTAAATAGTGCCGCTATGAACACAGGTATACATAGGTTCTTATGAATTGGCGTTTCAGGATTCTTTGGGTATAGTCCAAGTAGTGGAATTGCTGGATCAAAAGGCAGTTCCATTTTTAGTTTTTTAAGGAAACCCCATACTGTTTTCCACAGTGGCTGCACCAGCCTACATTCCCACCA
Source organism: Noctilio leporinus (assembly GCA_004026585.1). NCBI lineage: Eukaryota > Metazoa > Chordata > Mammalia > Chiroptera > Noctilionidae > Noctilio > Noctilio leporinus. Next base: position 49,044 of record PVIW01009782.1, read on the forward strand.
ACAGTGTATGAGGGTTCCCTTTGCCCCACATCCTCACCAACACTTGTTGTTTGTTGATTTGCTGATGATGGCCATTCTGACAGGTGTGAGGTGGTATCTTAATGAAGTTTTAATTTGCATCTCTCTGATGACTAGTGATGTTGAGCATTCTTTCATATGCCTCTGGGCCCTTTGTATATCTTCCTCAGTGAGTTGTCTGTTCAGGTCCTTTGCCCATTTTTTAATTGGGCTGTCTGTCTCCCTGGTGTTGAGTCGCATTAGTTCTTTATATATTTTGGAGATCAGACCCTTGTCTGAGGTATCA
>PVIW01009783.1:0-49338 GCA_004026585.1 Noctilio leporinus
GGAAAGGGGTAGGGTGGAGGGGGGAGGCAGAGGCAAAGAAGGGGAGCAGCTTAGACAAGAACCTAGTATAAAGGAACCATGGACATGGACAACAGGTGGGATTGACTTTGGGGGGAAAGGGTGGGTGGGGAGGGGGACAGAGGGGAGAAAAAAAGGGATGGATGTAATACAACAACAATAAAATTAAAAGAAAAAAAAAATACTAATCAGTCCCTAGATGTGTCTACTGACATGGTGTTAGAGTCAGGTGATGACCTGCCGTGAGCCTGACAAACACAGAGGCAGACACTAAGGGAAGAAATATGGAGGTTCCTCAGAAACAGTATGGAGGTTCTTCTTCCTGGTGTCTACCCAGAAAATTTTAGAACGTTTATTCATAAAGATAGATGCATGTTCATTGCAACATTATTTATGGTGGCCAACCATAAATACATGAAAACAACTAAAGTGTCCCTTAATGGGTGATTGACTAAAGAAGATGTGGTTCATACATACAGTGCCATACTACTCAGTCATAAGAAAAAATGAAATACTGCCATTTGTGACATGAATGGACCTTGAGAATATTATGATAAGTGAAATAAGTCAGACATAAAGAGTCAAGAACCATATGATTTCATATATTGGATATAAAACTGAAAGCAAGAAATGAGCAAATAAGACAGACCAAAAAAGCCTCATTAATACAGACAACAATATAGTGGTTACCACAAGAAAGGAGGTGGGGGAAGGATGAAGGCAGTAAAGGGAACCACATATATGTTAACAGAAGGACACTAGACTTTGGGTGGTAAACACACAGTGCATTATACAGATGATATATCAAAGAAATACATTTGAAACCTGTATAATATTATTAACCAATATCACCCCAGTAAATATAATTCTTAAATTATTTTCATAAAAGAATATTAGCACTGCCTGGAGAGCAGAAGGCACCAGAATTAAACTTAAATTTTTGTTGCTTTAGTGATGACTGCATTTAGCTATGTCACATGGATCCTCTGATTCAGCCAGTTTTCAATAGCTGAATAATTCTCCTTCATTCTGTATTGGTTTCACTGCCAACCAGGCTTACCCAAGTGTAGGGTTGGAACTCTCCCTTCCATGTTTCCCTTTCCTTTCCAAAATTGAGGGTACCTACCCTCTGTTGCAGGAACATTGATGTGTCCTGGGATCCACTGGAGTCATCAAAGTCTCCTACAGTAAAGGGACAAATGACCCAATAAGCTGGGCTTCTCTGAAGGGCTTGCCAGCCTCTTTTAGCACTGTAGTTCCTGCTGTGCCCAGCTCCTCCCATAGGGCCATTTGGGTCCCTTTCTCTTCTGCCCCATCCCTCCGGTCTACTATTTAAAAAAATCCCTATCTCCTGTTCACCTTTCCTAACTTTTCACCTTCCCAAACACCCTCTTTCTGAGCCAAAGCAAGGAGAGAATGGTATGGGTACTGCATTTTTCTAAACCATTTATTAATTTATAACATCTGGGACATTTTTATCTTGAGGTTTTCTTCCTGATGTCCATCAAGAATATGACTTGCATAACTTAAAAAAAAATTAAAATGGACAAGCTATTTCCTTATCTTTTGTTCCCAGAAAAACAATCTTACTTCTTGAGTTAATGTGGAAGAAAGGCCATGCACAAGTGAATGAGGGAAAGTAAAACACAACATTAACATTTCAAGATATTATCTTACTATGTGTATTTTTATATGAACTCATATTCCCTTAATATTTTTGCATTCAGAGACATTTGAAAATATAATTTAATAAAATGTTTCCAAGTCTAAGATACAGTACAACAGTAAAGTTTATTCATCAAGATATGCTTTTTGACCCCCCAAAAAGCCTATTAGCTGTGGTTAAAATTAAAAAGTACTTTGCAGCTTTTTAAACAAAAACCTGACATTTTTTTAAAAAATCAATATCGTCATTATCCAAAACCATTTATCCAATAAACATATTACTGTGCTATTCTAAGCAAGGGCTGACCTCCATGAGGGCCTGAGGACACTTAAATACCATTATTTTCCAACAAAGCAGACAGCTGGCCAGAGAACAGGAGAGCCATTCTGTGTAAACAAATGTCTGATGTTCAAGAAAAATGAAGAAACTTTTAACCAAACTGGTTTCAAGGTTTCAGAAGAGAGTGCACCTCCCCAGGGCCCCTAAATGGTGGAAGGTTCTGTCCACCCTGAGATCCTGTGTTTCACAGACCAGTGCCAAAGGACTGCAGACCCTAGAAATCCATCTCAAAAGCCACATCAGTGATCCTATTTCACCTGCAAATGTGTCCTCACAGCACATCTAAAAGTTTCAAAGACTACTCATCAAAGGCTGTGTCTATGACCAGCTCAAGTAGAGTCAAAAGTAAATGGTCTTCCCTTCACAGACAACTGCCCTTCCTGTTGCAGGAGCCTAGGCTCAACACCCCGTTTTATTCACAGCCCCTGTACTTAACATTTGCTGTACCTGAACTTGCCTGATCTTTCAGGATCAATAGGAGATTTAAAGTCTAGGAATCATGACTCAGCTTCCTCTCACATAGATTTTTTAAAAATAATTAAATGCTACTATAACAAGTATACCACACCTGACAGCTATGAGATCTTTAATTCCTTCTTTCCTCTTTTAAAGAGCATATAGATCTCTTCAAAATTTTGCCAATTTAAAAGAGACTGGAAAAAAAATAACCAAGTAGTATGTCCCTGGCATCAGGGAAGAGGTGGGAGACAGCTTTCACCCAGACAGAAGTGCTGGAAGAGTCTAGTCTTCTTTTCCTGAGCTCACCTGCCACAGAGCTGGCAGATGGGTGCCATATCTGAAACTCTATCAACCTGGCTCATAATGTTTGCTCCACCCTGGTGATTTCCTGAAACTCTGTTCCACCTACCTTTTGGGCCTATCCAAGCTGTTTCCAGTGGCTTTTCCATATGAATGGCTTATCTTGGTTCACACTTCAGTTTTTCCTAAATGCTCTCAGACAAGCAGCATCTTACATCAGTGAGCCCCTTACCTCTTGATAAGTGAGGCCAGACCTAGAGCTAGCAGCTGCCGGCCTTGGTTCATAGCTTGGCATCGCTTGGGAATCTCCAAGCCCAGCACAAGGAGCAGCCATCAGCTACAGGCCAATGCAGTGACTGACCTTGGCCTGCACCTTCTGGGAGGCTCCAGAACAAGCACAAACCATGTTGGACCAGCACCACCCAACCACCACCACAAGTGACACACTAAAGGGGTGAACTCAGTAGGCACCAGAGGCTTGCTGAAGTAAGTTCTGCTCTGTGGAGTGGGCTCCTGCACAGCTGATTCTCCACAGTGGTTGGAGGTTGGTGGTAGTAATCACAGCCAGCCCTTATAGTTAATCAGCCTGGGCATGGTCATCCTATGACCTTCCAACAACAATCAAGGCTCAACTACAAACATAGTGTGTACACAGCCCACATGGTGGGTGGACCTGGAGTCCTCGAGTACTCAGCTTGGGTGATAGGGGAACCCTACAGAACATCTACTACACAAGCCCACTCTACCAAGCCTGGGAGATGTAGCGGCTCCACCTAATCCATAGAAACAAATACAGGTAGGATGCCAAAGTATGGAGACAGAGAGGCATGGCCCAAGTGAAGGAACCAAACAAAATTTCAGTAAAAGAACTAAATAAAATGGAGACAAGGAATGTACTAGACACAGAATTCAAAACACTGGCTTATAAGTATGCCAAATGAACTTAGGGCAAGAGCAGATAAACTCAGAGATAATTTCAACCGTGTAAAAATGGACATGTAAACCACAAAAAGGAACCAGTAAGAAATGAAGGATACACTAACTGAAATTAAGAATAATTTACAGAGAATCAACAATAGGGCAAATTATTCTGAAGCTGAAGATCAGATAAATGATTTGGAACATAAGGAAGCAAAAAACACCGAATCAGAACAGCAAGAAAAAAGAATCCCCCAAAATGAGATAGTGTAAGAAGCCTCAGGGATTACTTCAAGTGTATCAATATTCACATCATAGGGGTGCCATAGAAGAAGAGAAAGAGCAAGAAATTGAAAACCTATTTGAAAAAGTAATGAAGAAAACTTCCCTAACTTGGTGAATGAATACACATACAACTTCAGGAAGCACAGAGTCCCAAATAAGTTGCACTCACAGAGGTCCACATCATAATTAAATGCCAAAGATTAAAGACAAAAGAGAAGCTTAAAAGCAGCAAGAAAAAAAGCAATTAGTTATCTACAGGGGAACTCCCATAAGACTTTCAGTTAATTTATTAAAAGAAACTCTACAGGTTAGAAGGGAGTGTCAAGAAATATTCAAAGTGATGAAAAAGCAAGGACCTAAAATGAAGATTACTTTATCCATCAAAGCTATCATCAAAGGACAGATAAAGAACTTCCCAAATAAGAAAAAGCTAAAGGAGTTCATCACCACCAAACCAGTAATATATGAAATGTAAATAGTGTTCTTTAAGAAGAAGATAAAAAATACACTATGAATAGTAAATGAAAATAAATACATATCTATCAATAATTGAAGCAGTAAAACTCCAACAAAATAAACAAACAAGCAGAACAGAAACAAAATCATAGATACAAAGAACATTTTGATGGTTTGCAGGTGGGAGGAGGTCAAGAGTATAGGCAAAAAAGTGAAGGGATTAAAAAGTACAAATTTGTTGTTGTAAAATAGTCATGGGGATGTAAAGGACAATATAGGGAATATAGTAACCAAAGAAGATAGACACATGCATGAGCCAGGGACATGGACATTGGTTTGGGTATTGCCTAAGGGAGTGGGATCTGAGTGGAGGGGGGCAACAGGGAAAAACTGGGACAACTGTAATAGCATAAACAATAAAATACATATAATTAAAATTTTAAAAATAAAGTATCTATATTTCTTTCTCATCACATAACACTTGTTATTTACCCAAAAGCCCACACCCTTCCCATAAGTGGACACTAGTAATCATATTCACATAGATTGTTTTACTGATAAGCATATGCCTTATTTGGAGTTCCCATTCATGCCTGTGTCTCCAGAAGCAAGTCATCCTGCTTGTGTGTTAGGAGCAAAGACCTTTTCCCTTGGGTGGAAACTATGAACTTGCTAGTTAATTAGCTAATCTGTTTGCATCTCTGTGAACAGCGCTCATTTATCCTTCATTCTTCCTCTGATCCATCCCAGCATCTTCCATCTCCCCCAAACCCCAGATAATGTGACTGTGGTCAATAATCCATTTCCTACAGATTCCTACAGATTGTGTGTGCGTGCGTGTGTGTGTGTGTGTGTGTGTGTGTAACCAAAACAATGAGGAATGCTAGCATTCTGGAGCACTTCTGTACAAATCCGACAAAAGTAACAGTGCTCCTATTTCCATAAAGGAAGTTTCCAATTGGTATGTAGTGACAAGTAATGTTACTAAGATCAGTTTAGGATGATATCTCTCACCCAGTTAAAAGGAACACTGGCTAGTTTTAAACCAGATATTACTACAGGAATATTCCTTACAATTTTTCTGTTTAGTCAATAGAAACAAAATATGTAAAGATTACCACCTGTTACTTCTCCTAGTCTGGTCTCATCTCATTTATCAATTTCAGAAATAATTTTATCGTGAGATTTATCAGGGTAGAAACATCAGTTGCTTTTTATATTCTGAAACCATAATTTTCTTCTCCTGGGAACTACTTAAACTCTACATGACTATTTAGAGACCTGTTTTTGCATGAGTAACCGTTAGTAGAGCAATCAGATTGGCTGGAAAACAGTAGGTTGAATTGGGTTTGGATCCAGAAACTTAAAAGTTACATTAAAAAATATGTGAGAGACTATTTTGTGTTCTATAGATATGTATTCTTTCAACCAATTTCAGGGCTAGGATTGTATTTCTCTCTGGTCTCAGAGTGCGTCACTGTAGCCTTGACAAGTGAACCATTGATTGGGAAACAAAGATGGAGTGGGGAAGGTCCCTGCAACAGGGACTCCCTGTACCTGTTGTAGATCTCTACACTCTCTAAACATAATGTGACAGAGTTCTTTGTGGTGAATAATTCAACATTCACCCATGTTAGCTACAGGTTAACTATAAAAAGGATCCATGTATAAAGACAAACTTCCCACAAGGATTTCAGATTAGAAGGTACTCAAGTGAATATCAAGGATCCTTGATATCTCAGTAAATTTTTGGACTGAGATTGTGTTCCCTGTCTTTGAAAGAATATCATCCTAGTTGACTTCCTGCCATGGGCAATAAAAACATATTTGAATATGTGTTATAATTAAATAGAAATATATATATAATGACACATAAAATTGGAAAGCAGGCATGATTTTCCACTATGTTTCTGAGTTTCTCTTAATAGTCTTGCTCTAAATTGTTTAATATTTATGGGTTTTTAGGATTTGAAATCCAAAGCTATTAATATTATCTCTTATTCTAAAGTAAATAATAATAATTTTTCCGAAATACTTTTAAAAAGAGTTCTTGATGTGTACAGACATAATAAGGTTAATTATATTGGTATCTGACACTATTAGATTCTTCATCCTGTTATCAAACACCAATAACTAGAAGTTGAGCCTGGTTTTTTCAGAATATCATTTCATAAACCACTATGATTATCATGTTTTAGCATTAATGGCTGTCAATGTTAGTAAGACCAAAAATTTACTGAGATATCAAGGATCCTTGATATTCACTTGAGTACCTTCTAATCTGAAATCCTTGTGGGAAGTTTGTTTTTATACATGGATCCTTTTTATAGTTAACCTGTAGCTAACATGGGTGCATATTGAATTATTCACCACAAAGAACTCTGTCACATTATGTTTAGAGAGTGTAGAGATCTACAACAGGTACAGGGAGTCCCTGTTGCAGGGACCTTCCCCACTCCATCTTTGTTCTCCTCTATCTGTAGGGAAAGCACAATACACAGAGGAGAAGTCACTGTACTTTTGGGCATAGTCTTCACAGTTTGGCTTCAGAAAATGGACCAGGACAAATAACTACCTCAGCAAGATGTCAGCTTGCTCCTGTAGGGACTCCTTGCTACCCCCAAACAATTCTAAATGATTTTGCACCAAGGCCACCAAAAATTTACACCTGTTTCCTCAACAAATTTGCTCCCACCATGTGCTTTCAAATAAAAAAGGCTCCAGGTTGCTCATTCTTTCTTAAGTCAACATTCACTCATTGTTTTTTTAATTGTTATGAAGCTCACTCTTACTAGGTGCCAGACACTTGCTCAGCACCTGAAATGCATCAGTGTACAAAACAGATAAAAATGCCTGCTACCTGAAATTTACATTCTCATGGAGAGAGAAAGAAAACAAATAAATTCATTCCTAACATCTCTTTTTCAATCAGCATTTTTCATCTGCAGTTACCTATTTAGAATAACTATCAAAAATAAATCATAACACACATCAATGATTTCATTCAATTCAGTCAACAAGGTACCATGCTGATGTCATAGCTGATTCAAAAGAGAATGCAAAGAGCATACCTGAACTTTACAAAAAAGAAAAACATGATGTTATCTTTGGGAAAATTCATCAGAGCCAACTTACTAAGTTTTACTTTCTGATATTTATCACAATAAATTCCAGTTAGCAGCATACTTCTTGCTAAATAATATAACTTAATGATGCTCAAAGAGCAGAAAATTAAATAAGTGACACCAAACAGACTTCCAATAGTAAACAAAGCTTATTTTGTAAACTCTTCATTTAAAGATATAATCATCATGAGAGCCTGGCTTTATTGCCATCATGACACTGTAAACAGGAGAGTCTGCTTCCACAACATGGTGATTAGAATTGCTCATTGGAGGTCTTCAGCAAAACTAAGTCCCATCTTCTTCAGTTAAAATCATCATATTCATAGAGCTAAATGTTTAGCCATTGTTTCATATTGACTCTTCCTTGAAGAAATAAATGTAACCTTGCTCTATCTTGAAGTAATGGCTATTTATTGAATACTCACCATATATATGCACACATACACAGTTTAATTTACTTGATAACTCTGTTGTGTAGGAATTAATCATTGTCCTCATCATCAGATGGTAAATGGTGTATCTGAGGCAAAGATCAAATGAGGTTTGTACAATATTGAGACCCTTCCTTTTCCCTCCATCAGGTCTCATTATGCTTGCAGTACTCAACAATGTTCTTGGGTCCATGGAGTGTTTATTGAGAGAAGAAGGGAGAGAGAGAGAAAGCAATTAGAAGATATTGATTTGTTGTTTCACTTATTTTCGCATTCATTGGTTGATTCTTGTATGTGCCCTGACCAGAGAGTGAACCCGCAACCTTGGTGTATTGGGATGATACTCTAATCAACTAAGCTACCCAGCCAGGGCCAGTGGAGTGTTTAAAAGAAATATAAAGGATTATCAATACCTTGAACAAATTTTAAGTTTTGTTTTGATAGCAAGACAAAGGTAACGGAGCTATAATGAAGAATTATAGTATCTAAAGCTTTGTGTGCTTTATGTCAGGCCCTGTTCTGAGTTCTTCACATGTAGTTACTCATTCAATCCTTTATGATAATCACTTGGATGGCAGTAATTATTTCTATTTTACATATAAATGTTGAATAACTAATAAACTAAGGGGAATTTAGAGCAAAGCAGTCTGCCACCAAAGCTCAAAATCTTATCCTCTATGGGCAGAAAGGCTTTTAGAGGACGAATCTGGAAAAAGATCTAATTCCCTTCTTTTCTCTGCCCAGCACAGGAGAATTTGATGGTGGCAAGAATTAAGTCCGGCACCAGCACTTGTTTCTACAGCTTTGAAGGGAACTGGGAGACATAGTCACATGAGAGGAGATTCAACAGAAAAGATAATAGTTCTTGTACTTTTTTAATTCCCAGAGATCAGATGTTGGCTGTAACAGCCAGGGCTAGGAGAGAGGGACCCTGCTGCTTCCCTGTGACCCTCACTTCCTCAGTAGAATGACACTCCCAAGGGGGTCATCACTTGGTGGGGCTTCTCTCACTCCTTCACATACTTAATTTTTCCTGTCTCATTATTACAACTGTCTGCTCAAGCCTTCAGAGTTTTAACATTTTTAAATTTTGAGTGACTTTTCAAAAAAAATATGGATGAGCCTTCTACTTTGTGCCCCTGTGCAAGCTTCATGGTTTGGTGTCAGGCTTTGTCAGCAGGTGAGCAGACAGTGCAGAGGATTTAAATCATCTTTGCTTCATCCCAGGACTGTGTGACACCAGATGGGGACAGCCACATCTACTCTTCCTCTTGCCTCTCTGCCTTCCTCTTCTTACCCTCCAAATGACCAGGAGGAATCCACCATGCGGTTGGCCTGTGTCCAATTATTCTGATGTGTTTTTTTTATGTGTTGCTCCTTTTAAAACTAAATGCAGACATTAGATGTGTTATTTTATTTTTCCTACTGGGGGTTTCTGCCATAGGTCCAATCATGTCCTTGCCAGGTTGGACACCTAGTAACTGACTAGAGGAAACTGCAGCTCTCCATGTCACCAAGTACATCCTTTTCTGCTCCTGGGCCCCAGCAGTGATAGCTTACCCACACGAGCAGCTTTGGGGGTCCTGGGACCTAAATCCCCCATGGAAGGCAGGCAGAAGGATGTGTGCAAACCCTTCTTGTCTGGGCCAGCAGCACTTCATTTTCCCTTGATTTGCTCTACACCCTGTTTGTGGCCACTGCACACAAACAGGCTGACCCTGGGCCAGGGACAGGAATGACCAGGTGATCGACCTCATTGAGCAGAGTAGTCCATAGCTCACCCAGGGATACTGCTGTGCAAAGTAAGTAAACCCAATCTGCCATAAGCCATTGTACGAGTATGTTGTACACATGGGTCTTTCTGCTCCTTCAGCTTAGCCTTCACTCTGAGTGTTCCTCTGAGCCAAAACATTGATCCCTTGTCCCCCAACACTGTCCCCCCACAGGGGGATGAAGGCCCTACAGACATGGGAAAAGGTCATACCTCTTCTGGAAACTGCCTGGGTCATTGCCCACACAGCCCACAACTAGTGCTCAGTGTGCTCCTTCCCTGTGCAGCCCCAGCAGGTAATGTAACAATGGACACCAGCCCTGCCAGTTCAGTACAGAAGGAATGCACTCAGCAGCAGGGGCCATTCTTGGAAAGTGAGATGATGCTGGGTGGGCCTCATACATGCTAATGATTGCATAGATGAAGAGGGGGGAACAAAAATTCTAAGCAAGAAAAAATAAATACACTAGCAAAGAGAGAGAGGCAGGAAAGGACAGAGTGTGGCCAGAGCAAGATTGGCATGAAGAGCAAATGGAAGAGAATCACCAATACATAGAGTACTGGGAACCATTCTTGGAAAAACAGCAGATGGGGCTCTCTCATAAAATAATGGGAAGACATGGAAAACTTTCATGTCCCGGTCTCATAGTTCAACCAGATCCAGGCAGGTACACATTTCCTCTTTTCATATGAAAGACTTCTGTTGCTGGCAGGCAACAGGTAAAGGCATTCATTTAGGAAATTGCCTGGAAGACAGGAGGCACCTTATTGATATTGATGGTAAAGCACTAATATTATTTTAAGGCTAATACAGACCATACCACTTAGTATTTCTATGAGAACACCTTTTTTTTGTGCCTACTTTCTAATCTGATCAGTGAATTATAGGAGTAATGTTAAGCTTATTAAAATGTACCTAGAACTATATGCGTACCTACATGCTTTTAACTGGCATAACTAGGTTTTCATATTGCATTTAAAGTAATGCAGGTAAGAGAATTGTACATATTTTCTATTGATTTGTGTTTAGATTACACCCTTAATATGAGAAAGTTCCTAGAAAATAATTATAAAGTGCTTAAGATGCAAGCACTCTGGTTTTTGAACTGATGTCAATTTCTGGAGAAAAAAAAAACTTTAGCTAATAATTTATTATAGATTTACTCTGTGCCAGGAGCTGTGCCAAGCAGTTTCATCTTCACCAAAATCCTAAGAACTAGGTACAATTACTATCTTCCTTATTTTATGAGTGAATGAAGATTCAAAGAAGTTAAGCAATTTTCCATAGAGAAGCAGAACTTACACACTAACACCACAAACTTCAGTCTCAGAAATGCTGTCACCAGCTCATCACAGGATGCCCTATTCACCTTCTCATAAAAAGGAAGATTTAAATAATTGAGAGAGAGAGAGAGAGAGAGATGATTAAAATGAGCAGAAGAACTGGCTCTTTCAGGCAAAAGCCAGGAAGACAAATGTGGTTTGGGACCATGAGTGCCAGATTTAGAATTCAATAGAAACTTGGTCTGAGCTCTCAGACATGGTCATGGAGTCTTGATGCTCTGCCCTATCAGTCTTTTAGCAAAAGAATTAGCTTCCCAAGAACTGCAGCCAGGGACACAAAAGAAACTCAAAAGCTTCATTTTTTGCATAAATGTTTGCTTTTCCAATGTATTTAAGCAGCAAGAAAATGCAGAGACTTAACACTGCCATGGTATTGTCTGGAGCTGATAGTCGGCAAATATAACGCTGCTTTAGGACAACCTTGCCACATGGGATGGGACTCTGAGAGCCACCAGCACCTTAAGGGCACCTGAGATGTACCTTAAACTATTCTAGCCTGACACACTCCAAAGTGATGATGGAGTCACTTGAATAAGAAGCATGGTTAACAGGAGCTTTAGGCTGAGGCAGCTTCCAGAAGACAATAAAGACTAGAAGAACCAAGCTGGCCCAAACATTTCTCCAGACTGAATTGTTTCCTTTGAGAAAACATTGACAGTGTTTGCTGGGGGGTGGGGGGTGGGGGTTGTTTGTTGTTTGTTTGTTTTGTTTTGTTTTTTTACCTCCAAAAGGGAAGTGAATCTCTGTTTCTGGGAATTCTGGGTATCTACATGATGAGTGGAAAGGACCAAATAGTGCATGAGCATCAACCTACATTCCCTCATTTATCTTGTTGTTATGTCACTTTTTAAAATGAATTTCAAACAATCAGGTTCATTTCTATAAAATACAATAGATCAAAATTAGATATTCATCATTAAATGCCATGAAAACATAAAGCCAATGTGATGTGATGAAAATGACTTTGAAGTGGCACAAATGTGAGCCTGGACCTGAGTCAGGTTTGTGAGGCTAGTGCAGAGGCAGGGGCCCAATTGGGACACTGTGGCTATAGTTGGGACTCCAAGCACCACCCTGTCCCACAGCTTCAGGAAAGTATCAATAACTGCCTGTACTTCTTTCTCCTCTTCCTTAAAAGTCATTTGGACTGCTGAAGTCCTTTGCAAGTAAAACATTTACACTGTCCTCCTATCTACATGCTCTTTCAATTTTGGACAGCATTGTAACAATGTTCTGATTTCATCAAAATTAGAACAAACAAAAACAAAAACAAATAGAAGATTGCCTTGTTAACATGGTGGAGTTCATCAAATCAGTTAAATACCTAGATAGTAAAATATGAGATTTACCAGAGATGGAATTCTCCCTCACCACTGTAGCAGGGAAATCCTGTTTGAGTTTTTTTTTTTTTTTTTTTTTTTAATACATTTTATTTATTTTGCTATTATAGTTGTCCTGATTTTCTCCCCTTTGCTCCCCTCCACCCAGTACCCCATTCCCTCCAGCAATGCCCCCCTTAGTTTATATCCATGAGACATGCATATAAGTTTTTTGGCTTCTCTATATCCCTTGTTTTTCTTAACATCCCCCTATCTATTCTGTAACCACCAATGTGTACTTTTTATTTCCCCTTTCACATCTGGACAATTCACCATTTAATTACTGCCTTCTGTCAGCTTCTCAGATCATATTAATACAAAGTTTTCTTTTCATTATTCCAAAATGACTACATTAATTCATTTGTAAAAAAGTAAAGAATTACTTTTTTAAGTACTATGAATTGAAATATTACCAAACACAGGCAAAAATATAATTACACCCATACATAGTTTTACACATATTTAAAGTACATACTGGATTTTGAAGAGTTAATACAAAAAATTTTAAATATGCTAACAGCTTACATAATTATTACATGTTAAATGATAGTATTTTAGATATATTGTAGCAAGATTAAGCATGTTTTTCTTTTTTAATACTTATTTTACTCTGGAATGCTATTTTTGTGAACTATATCACAGAAATGGTGTATTGCAGAACTCACTTTTGTAGAAGTTGTACTAGAGATAGTGCCAAACCCATAGTAAAAAATGAATTTGGTTTTTGAGTCAGATCCTCCCCCCTCCAGTAATACAACTCAACTTTATTTTAAGCTACTGGGACTACAACTTATTCCTTTTGGAATTTTCCATCTTAAATAATAGATTTATTTATTTATTTATTTAGACTGTGCACAGGTCTTACTTCTTTCAATACCCTCTGTTTTTCCTCTCCATGTGTTTTACAAGTTGAAGCCTTCAGAAATAATGGCACTTGCAGTGCTCAGCAGGTCCCCAGAGTAGAAATTATTATGTCTACTAAGGTGAGGTAAAAAAATTAAAATCCCTAAGATTTAAATAATTTTGTAGAATAGTATTCTAGCTATTTTTTGAACTTGTGGTTGACTTTCTATTTGGTCCTAAACTAACTCCTAAACTATTTAAGAGTCTATTGAGGTAGAGATTAGGTATGTTCACATTTCAATAATGAAGTTTACTATAGCATTAATTCCTTTTCCCAAGTATCCCCAGTTTGGGGGCCTTCATAACTGGAAATGTATATTTCCATAATTTAGTTGAAAGGAATCTCACCTAATTTACATGCTAATATGAGAATATACATCATCTATGTACACGAATCATATAGTTAAGTAGTTTGCAACTTCCATCCCAAATTGGTCTTCATTCTCAGCATCTTTTCTAACCTAAAGATTGACTGATTTTACAACACACCAATGACCATTTGGTTGCTATTTAAAACATAAATTGCTAACAAAATCTGTATATTACACACCCATAAATAAACACATGTTTTATAATAGTGAGTTAGGTTTTTCTTCTTCCTTAGCTGCATTCTATTTTTCTGAGTTATTGCAAGTAACCTGATTTTCCCATATTGTGAAATGATTCCAATCTAAGAAAACTTAACCTGCAGTAATGCAGATACAAGTAATATATAAAATTGTACCTTATTTAGTAAAATCTATTTATAACAAAATCACTTTAAAGCATTCATAAATTAAAGTTGGTTCTTATCCATTCAGCTGTCCTATGTCTTTGGATTGGTGCATTTAATTCATTTACCTTTGTACCTGTGTTCCTGTCTGTCTCTCTATTTCTTCATCTTCTTAAAGCAGACCCTTTAGCAGCTCTTGCAATGCTGGTTTAGTAGAGATTTATTCTTTTAGGCTTCTTTTGTCTGGAAAGCTTCTTATTTCACCTTCCATTTTGAATGAGAGCCTTGCTGGGTAGAGTATTCTTGGTGGCAGGCCTTTGTCTTTCATTGCTTGAAATATTTTTTACCATTCCTTTCTGGCTTGTTGTGTTTCTGTTGAGAAATCAACTGATAAGCTTATGGGAGCCCCCTTGTATGCTATTAGCTGTTCCTCTCTTGTTGCTTTTAGGATTCTCTCCTTGTGTTTGAAATTTGCCATTTTCATTACGATGCGTCTTGGAGCGGGCCTGTTTGGGTTCATCTTCATTGGGACCCTCTGTGTTCCTGAGTTTACATGACATTTTCTGTCCTCAAGTTAGGGCAGTTTTCTGTCATTACTTTTTCAAAGAGGTTTTCTCTCTCTTGTTCCCCCACTTCTCCTTCTGGTATCCTTACGATACGGATGTTATTACGTTTGACGTTGTCCTGCAGCTCTCTTAAAACCTCTTCACTCTTTTTCAGTCTTTTTTCATTTTGTTGCACTGCCTTTTTTTCTACATTGACCTCCAGCTCCCTGATCTAATCCTCCGCTTTCTCTAGCCTGCTTTTGATTCCTTCTACTGTGTTGTTCAATTCAGAAATAGTATTCTTCATTTCCTCCTTGCTCTTATTGATGGTGTCCTTTTTAATGCTTGTGTAGTTCTCAGTAAGTTCCTTGTAGCTTCCCTGGAGTGTTTTGTAGTTCCCCTGGAGTTCTTTATAGTTTTCTTTGAATTCACTGAGCTCATTGAGCTTCTCTATCATCATTATTTTAAATTCCATGTCTGATAGGGTGCTTACCTATTTCATTTTGAACTATTCCTGGGGGTTCCTCCTTTCCTTTCTCTGAGGGTTGATTCCATTTTAGGTGACTCTTGTTTATTTTTGCTTCTTAGATTGGTCTGCTTTGACTTATGGTCTTAGTGGTGTGACCTTCTGTGGTGTAGAGGTGCACTTTTTTTACTTCCTGGATCTGTGCTTGATGAGGTCAGCTCGTGTTTGGGCCTAGTCAGCCAGTTGGAGACAACCATAGATCCACTTTCTCTGTCTCTGTTAGTTGTTAATTCAATCAGTCTGTAATCAGTGGTTAGTTTTAGGTACCTCTGGGTGGGGCAGATGAATTCAATTGTTAATCAACCTGTGATCTGAGGTCAGGTTTAGGCACTGCTGGGCAGGGTGGATTAATCCCTATAGGTGGGGCTGTGGCTTCCCCTCAGGCTCCCACCCTTTGGAGAAGAGTGGTCTGCTGGCTGTATGGGGGATGGGTCAGCACTGGACTCACAGGCTGCTCCCTCAGCTCTCCCCCTAAAGCCACTGATCCAAACTTTCCCCAAGCATCTCTAGTCCACTCTGAACTTTCTCTGCTGGAGCCCAGGGTAGGTGGGTGCCTCTGTATTTTTGTGCATGGTTCCTTTAAGTACTCGGTCTCTCTGTCAAGCTGGTTAAACCTGGTGGCTTTTTGCTTTTCACAGCTGGGTGCTGTTTTACTCTCAGCTATGTTGCTGTAGGCTGGGAAGCCCAGTTGGGGGTTTAAATCCCACCCTTCTCAGGTGGAACCCCCAGCTGCTGAGATGTTTCTCTATTCCTTCAGCTGCCGCCAGCCCCTGGGAGCCCGCCCCTCCCCCCACCTCCAGCCTCTCGCGTTTCCGCATTTCCCACCAGTCAGGTTGTGATGAGTCAGCTCTTCTGTTCTGTCTGTGGTAATAAGATTTTTCTCCAGTTGGTGTTCTGTTGGTTATTCTGGATGATTTCTCCCCAGTTAAGTTGTAGTTCCAGTTTGGTGTTAGGAGGAGATTGGTGTAGCTCCACTTACTCCTCTGCCATCTTGGTTCTCCCTATTTGAATTTTCATCTGTCCATGGCTCTGCCCTGCACACTTCACATTCAAGACTGCAACAGCTACTCTTGCCTCCTGTCTTTTGTGACTTTGTAATTGACTACTCTTCATTGACCCTATTCACCCCTCTAGACCTACAAATGAGGTCCCATAATATGTGTATTCAGTAGCCTGTCATCTAGTGATAGAAATATAGAAGTATTCTGTGGCAGAAGGTTTTTCTCTCCAAGAGAAAAAAAAAAAACCACTTGATACTAGCTCTAAGATTAATTGTGTAATAATAAGCTCATTTTTTTGTATAAAATTATGAATACTTTATAAATCACTTTTTAAATAGTGGAATGAATCATAAGCCAGGAGTCAGAATATTTTTATTTTATTCCCTACTTCTGTTATTTTTTATTTTTGACTCTGTTACACAGTAAAAAATTCCCTGATTCCCTAACCTTTCTTTAAGGTAATAAGGCTGTTCCTTTCTTTTTTCTTTTTTAAGATTTTATTTATTTATTTTTAGAGAGAGGGGAAAGGAGGGTTAAAGAAAAGGAAAGAGATATCAATGTGTGTTTGCCTTTCACACATCCCCAACTAGGGCTACCTGGCCTGCAACCCAGGCATGTGCCCTCACTGGGAATCAAACAAGCAGCCCTTTGGTTTGGAAGCTGGCACTCAGTCCACTGAGCCACAACAGCCAGGGTATAAGGCTGTTCTTAATGTTCACAAATTCTTTGTTATTTCCCATATGATTTATAATTCTATTCTATGTGACAATTGAAACACTCTTCCATTAAGAAATTTCCAGGAAAAAAAAGAAAAATCATTTCAAATATTTTAAAAAGCTATTCTGTAACAATTTTTAAGAGAAATTGGCAAACCAAGTAAAATAACCATTTTTTAAAACCTTATATGTTGCAGAAATAGAACCAATTGATTGAAATTGTATGTGGGCCAAACTTTCTTTACTAAAATGAAATATTTCTAATATTTAGAGATATCATAAATTTAATTATTAGCTTCATAAAGCCATTAGTTCTTCCCTTTCTCTGCAGTTGGCATGACGCTATGTTAGATGACCTCTGAGGTCACTGAGTATGTTTTATTAGTATAAAACCTTTCCTGATTACAAATCTTTCTTTTGTGACATTTTTCTAGACATAATAATGTGAAATGATGACTTTCCTATCTATACCATTTCATTATTATCAGTTCATACTTTCTCATAGAAACAGTATTCTCAATATAATAATGCCAGTAAATTTTTCATCATTAGTTCATATAATTACCATATAAGCTACCACTATAGCAAAACAGGTTCTGAGATCTTTGCTAACAGGATAGAAAAATTTTAAATGGGAACTTTTTGGAGAAGAAAACATTGTAAAACTATTGAGTTTTAAAATACACATGAATTCAAAAAGATGTAAATTTCAAGTTAAAAATAAGCTGAATACTTATGTAATAGTGTGATGTATGAGGTTTTTAACACTTAAAAAATAACTTGTAAATCAGAATTTCTCAAATAACGTGCCTAATAATGTTACTTCTTTAGGTTGTTAAAGGCATGAAGAGCCCAAGCAGAGAAAGCCTGTGTCCAATCAATTGTTTGGAAAATGCTGTTTCAAGGTTAAGCAAAGGACTTCTTCAGAGACTTCTTTATGGCAATATGTACTTTGATGGTACCAGATAAGACCTTCTATCTACCGCATTTCTCAAACCTATTTGTTCAAAGGAATTTTCACCCCCACCCCACACCATTTCACAGAACATCTTGAGATGTGATCAGTCCATGAATAAATATGATCAACGAAAGAAGACTGTGAAATAACCAATGAAAAGACTTTAAAGAGTAATTTGCTGTTTAGGAAGAAGAAGGGTTTGCTTCTTTTTTAATGATGAGACTCACAATGCTTGAAGGATGGGTAACAACAGAGGGCTTATAAAATTAAATAAATAAGTATATAAATATATAAACCTCTTAGCATAATCAACTGGAAGCCACTTGTTTAAACTTGGATGTGATATTTTCCACATGGAAGGTTGTACAGGGAAAGTAAAGCAAATGAAATATATTTGCCATGATGTTATGGTGACCTCTTGTGGCTCAAAACCAAAATGAGCTTTTGAAAAATTATGGCCCCATGGGGCAGCAAATATTTTAACGCTTAAATAACCATTTTCAATGTTTACCCAAACAGCTACTAGTGTTATCTCTTCAGATTGATATTAGAAGACTTTCCATCTCATATATTTCTGTCATGGTTGGATTTTTGCAAAAAAAAAAAAATATATGCATTATGCTGAGAAGCAGAAAACAATAAAAACAGCAAAATATAGGGAAAAACAATCATCTTGTTCAGGCAATTATTCATTTCTTTTCAAGTCAGAATAAAATTTGAATGATGGTGTTAATTAATTACCTTAAGCTTTTGAAATAAACAGTCATTCCTGGATTTTGAACTTTTTGCCTTTGCTTTATAGTGATACCTTCATAAATATTGTATTATGAGTGAAACATAATATTCATAAATACTATGAGTGATGATTGATTTTTTCCTAATGGGATTAAAAACTCTTGCCATTAGAAAAAAATATGGCAACAGAGTAGAGGGCAGTGCTGATAACATTCTCAAGTGCCAGAACAGCTGGAGGATAGGGGAGGGAGCATGAGACATCTGCAGGTCCCTGCGAATTGGAGCATTAAGCATCTGGACTCAGGGGCGCACAGCCCAGAGGCTGCAGAGATCTACAGGAGAGTGGTTGAGACAGTTCCGAACAGGCTGGGATGGCAGGCCGAGGTCAGCTCTGGGCAGTGGTGGCTCTGCCCAGAGAGGCAGCTCTGACTGAAGCCAGAAATCTGACTAGAAATCTGAGCAGTGATGTGTGGACAGTGAGCACAAACTCTGGGGGATTGAGAAATTGAACTCTTGCTGGAGAGGGACTGTGTGAGAGCAATGCTCCATAGGCTGAGAGGAAGCACCTCCTGGGGACAGAGGCAGGGAAGAGAGTCCCACTGGGAACAGGAATGGGAGCAGGAGCAGGAGCACACCGGCTGGGGCAGTGTCAGGGTAGAAAACTGTGCCACCACATCACCCAGGGAGACAGCAGCTCAGAGACTTAGCTAGAAGGGAGGCCCAACCCTGCACACCCATACCATCCCACAGGCTCCCACAGAAACTGCAGCTCAACACTGCACAAGAGGGGAACTTGCAACTGGCACGACCAGCATGCCCACTTCTTGCAGCAAAAACCTCAAAGAGCTGGAGGGGGGAAGGCTAGCCATCCCCTGCCTGCAAACAGCCCAAGAGGCTCCCCTCAGAACCAGGCAGCCATTGCAAGCATCAGAGACCTCCTCCAGGAGCTAAAGGGGGAGGGGTACCCACCGACAGCACAAAGAGCACTGTGTAGATCTCCACACAGAACCAGTGAGAGAAGGGAGGGCCCCAAAATGCCAGTAGTGCTGAAACCCAGCTAGGCTACTGGAGACTCAGCCTACTGGGAGGTGTGGCAATCAGAACCAGCCCAGACTAACAGCTATAGGCCCTTCCACTCCAAGGTTCCGCAGCCTGACTGCAGACTGCAGAGACTTGATCAAGGAAAAGAGGCGGACTCAGGAAGTGGATCACTGCTAATATCAAGCACCTGAGTTACACCAAGAGCAACATGAACTATTAATCCCTAATGAGCAGCTCAATAATGGTATATGAAATGTGATAGAAAGAGGGTCTCTTAATCAGCCAACTGGAGTGAAAGGAGCAACACATACAACAAATCCAAAATACAACCAGACAGGCCAAGTTAATGACATAAAAAGCACCCCAAGGGCAACAAGTTGAGGAAATCTTGGAGACTGCACCACTGAACCCCACAAATCTCCTAACACAGAATGGCAGTCCATGAAGGCAGTAAGTCAAAGCAGATTAATCCAAGAAACAAAAACAAGCAGCAACAGACACCAAAAATGGAGAGAAAAATAAATAGTCCATCACCAAAAGGAAAGGAGGAATCACCAGACAGACTGAGAAATGAAATAGAAACAAGCAAGCTATCGGACATGGAATTCAAAGAAATCATTATTAAAAAACTCATCAAGGTCACAGAGAAATTACAAAAACTCAAACAGGGTCACAGAGAAAACTCAACAAGGTCAAAGAAAACTCCAGGGCAACTACAAGACACTTATGAAAAATTACATGAGGATAAAAAAGGACATAGAAAGCATCAGTAGGAACCAGGAGGAAATGAACACAATCTCATAAATGAAGAACACAATAGAAGAAATTCAAAGCAGGTTAGATGAAGCAGAGGGCCAGATCAATGAATTGCAGGAAAGCAGGGGGGAAAATAACCAGATATCGCAACAAAATGAAAAAAAAATGGAAAAAGAATGAAGGTTTTATGAGAGCTGTAGGACAACATGAAATGCGACAATATCCAAATCCATAGGGATACCAGAAGGAGAAGAGAAGCAAGGATAGAAAACCTGTTTGAAAAAGTAATGGCAGATAACTTTCCTAAAATGATGAGCAAAAGGGTCATTCAAGTTCAGGAAGCACAGAGGTCCCAGTGAAGATGAACCCAAACATGTCCACTCCAAGACACATCATAATTAAAATGGCACACTTCAAAGACAAAAAGAGAATCCTACAAGTATCAAGAGAGAAACAGCAAATAACATATAAGGGAGATCTGATAAGCTTATCAAATGATTTCTCAGCAGAAACAATACAAGCCAGAAGGGAATGGCAAAAAATACTACAAGTAATGAAAAACAGAGGCCTGCAACCAAGAATACTTGACCCAGCAAGGATCTCACTCAGAATGGAAGGCAAAATAAGGAGTTTCCCAGACAAAAGAAGGCTAAAAGAATACACCTCCACCAAACCAGCACTGTAAGAAAAGCTGAAAGGCCTGCTTTAAAAAAAAAATGAAGAAACAAAGAGACAGAGAGGCATACAGGAACAAAGTGGGGAAAATGTCAATGAAGAAGTACTACTCAATAATAACCTTAGATGTAAATGGATTAAATGCACCAATAAAAAGACATAGGGTTGTTGAATGGATAAGAAAACATGATCCACATATATGCTGTCTTCAAAAGACCCACTTCAGAACAAAAGATCAACATAGACTAAAATTGAAGGGATGGAAAAATGTATTTCAAGCAAATGGACATGAAAAAAGGCTGGGGTAGCAATACTTATATCAGACAAAATAGATTTCACAATGAAGAATATAAAAAGAGACAAAGAAGGGCATTTCATGATATTTAAGGGAACAATCCATAAAGAAGACATAACCCTAATAAATATATATGCAGCCAACATAGGAGCACCCAAATATATAAGAAAAATCTTGGAAGATTTCAAGAAGGATATAGATAGCAACACTCTAATAGTAGGGGATCTTAATACCCCATTATTAACAACGGCAGCTCTTACAAGCCAAAAAACACCAAGGGTATTGTAGCATTGAACAACATTCTAGATGAAATAAATTTAACTGACATATACAGAACTTTTCACCCCCAAAGAAGTGAAATGCACATTCTTCTTTAAATGCACATGGAGCATTCTCAAAGACAGACCACACGGTAGGACACAAAACAAACCTTCACAAATTCAAGAAGAAAATTGAAATCATACCAAACATCTCCTCAGATCATAATGGTTGGAAACTAAAAACAAACCCCATGGGAAAATCCAAAAACAATACAATTCATGGAGACTGAATAACATGCTATTAAGTAATGAATGGGTTAATAATGAGATCAAAGAAGAACTCAAAAAGTACCTGGAAACAAATGAAAATGAATTCACAACACCCCAAAACCTATGGGACACAGGGAAGGTAGTTCTCAGGGGGAAATTCATAGCAACCCAGGCCTAACTAAAAAGGCTAGAAGAAACTTATGCAATCAACCTAAGCATAAAGCTTCAAGAACTAGAACAGCAACAACAAACAAAGCCCAGAGCAAGTAGAAGTAAGGACATTATCAAGATCAGAGAAGAATTAAACAATATAGAGAATAAAAGCACAATTCAAAGAATCAATAAATCCAGGCCCTGGTTCTTTGAAAAGATGAACAAAATTGACAAACCATTAACTAGATTCATCAAGAGAAAAAGAGAGAAGACCCAAATAAACAAAATCAGAAATGACAGAGAGGTCACAACTGATACCACAGAAATACAAAGGATTGTAAGAAACTACTACATACAACTATATGACAAGAAATTTGACAATCTGAGTGAAATGGATAAATTTTGAGAAATGTATCACCTACCAAAACTCAATCAAGAAGTAGAAAGCCTGAATAAACCAATAACTACTAGTGAAACTGAAGGATTAATAAAAAAATCTCCCGACGCACAAGAGCCCTGGACCAGAGGGTTACACAGGTGAATTTTACCAAATAAATACAAGAAGAGGGAAGGCTCCCAAACTCTTTTTATGAGGCCAGTATTACTCTAATCCCAAAACCAGGTCAAGACCCAACAAAGAAAGAAAACTACAGGCCAATATCTCTGATGAATTTAAATGCAAAATTCTCAACAAAATATTGGCAAACCAGATCCAGCAATATGTTCAAAAAATTATACACCATGACCAAGTGGGATTCATCACAGGAGTGCAAGGATGGTTCAATATTCACAAATCAATAAATGTAATACAACACATAAACAAACTGAAAGATAAAAATCATATGATCATACCAATAGATGCTGAAAAAGCATTTGATAAAGTACAGCACCCTTTTATGATAAAAACCCTCAGCAAGATGGGAATAGAGGGGACATACCTCAACATAATAAAGGCCATATACAAGAAACCCTCAGCTAACATCATACTCAATGGGCAAAAACTGAAATCCTTTCCCTTAAGATCAGGAACAAGGCAAGGGTGTCTACTCTCTCTCTGCTTCTATTCAACATGTCTTGGAAGTTCCAGCCACAGCAATCAGACAAGAAAAAAGAATCAAAGGCATCCAAATTGTAAAGGGGGAAGTAAAACTGTCATTTTTTTACAAATGACATGATACTGTACATAGAAAACCCTATAGATTCAACTAAAAATCTCCTCCACCTAACAACTGAATTTGGCAAAATAGCTGGATACAAAGTTAATATCCAGAAATCAAAGGCACTTTTATACACCAACAATGAAACATCAGGGGAAAAAAACTAGAAAACAAATTCCATTTACTATAGCAACAAGAAAAATAAAGTACTTTGGAATAAACTAACAAAGGATGTAAAGGACTTATACTTAGAAAACGATGGAATGCTGAACAAAGAAATTAAGGAAGGTACAAATAAATGGAAGCATATACCATGTTCATGGTTGGGAAGAATTAACATCATTAAAATGTCTATACTATCCAAAGCCATCTACAGATTCAATGCAATCCCTATTAAAATACCAACATTGTATTTCACAGAATTAGAACAAACACTTAAAAAATGCATATGGAGTCAAAAACAACCACGAATAGCTACAGCAATCCTGAGAAAGAAGAACAAAGTAGGAGGAATCACAATACCAGATATTAAGCTATACTACAAAGCCATAGTAATCAAAACAGTCTGGTACTGGCACAAGAACAGACAAACATATTAATGGAACAGAATAGAGAGCCCAGAAATAAACCCAGGACTCTATGAGCAACTAATATTTGACAACAGGGGAAGGAACATAAAATGGAGTGCAAGTAGTCTCTTCAACAAGTGATGTTGGGAGAACTGGACAGGCACATACAAAAAAATGAAACTACATCACCAAGTTATATCATACCTCAGAGTAAACTTAAAATGGGGAAAACGTAGGCAAAAATATTGCAGCTATCCCACAGAGCAAAATTTTCACCAAAGTATCTCCCAAGGCAAGGGAAATAAAGGAACAAATAAACAAATGGGACTACATCAAATTGAAATGTTTCTGCTTAGCTAAAGAAAACATTGAGAAAATAAAAAGGGAACCAATCATATGGAAAAACTTATTTGCTAATGACACCTCAGACAAGGGTTTGATCTCCAAAATATATAAAGAGCTTACACAACTCAACACCAGAGAGACAAACAACTCAATTAAAAAATGGGCAAAGGATCGGAACAGACACTTCTCCAAGGAAGACATACAAAGAACCCACAGGCACATGAAAGAATGCTCAACATCACTAGCCATCAGAGAAATGAAAATTAAAAACTATAATGAGATACCACCTCACACCTGTCAGAATAGCCATCATCAACAAATTAACAAACAACAAGTGCTGGTGAGGATATGGAGAAAAGGGAACCCTGGTGCACTGCTGGTGGGAATGCAGACTAGTGTAGCCACTATGGAAGATAGTATGGAATTTTCTCAAAAAACTAAGAATAGAACAGTCTTATGACCCAGTGATTCCACTGCTAGGATTATACCCAGAGAATCGTGAAACACAAGTTCAGAAGAACCTATACAACCCTATGTTCATAGCAGTTCTATTTACAAAGCCAAATGCTGAAAACAACCTAAGTGTCCTTCAATGGATGAATGGATCAAAAAACTTCAGTAAAATTACATAATGGAGTTCTATGCAGCAGAAAGAAAAAGAGAACTCCTACCATTTGTGATAGCATGGATGGAAATGGAGCGTATCATGCTTAGTGAGATAAGCCAGGCAGCAAAAATTAAATTCCACATGATCTCATTTAATACAGGAGACTAATGAACAAACAAGCAAACAAAACAGAACCAGAGGCATGAATACAAGGAACTTAGTTTCAGTGTGCAGAGGGGAGGAGGTGTGGGGTGCGGGAGAAGGAGGCAAAGAAGGGGAACAGTTTAGTCAAGGAACTAGCATGGATGACCCATGGACATGAACAACATTTGGGATTGACTGTGTGGGGGGATAAGGAGGGTGGGGAGGGGGAGAACAGAGTGGGGGAAATGAGATCTACGTAATATAATAACAATAAAAAATAAATTTAAGAAAAACATTGCCATTAAAACTTTTTTTTTTTTTTTTGTCAGAAATGAAATAGGGTCACTGAAGTACAAGAAGACATTTGAAGGGAGATACATACAATACCAAGCCCAGGTTTAATTAATAATATATAAAAGCCGTAGGGCAAATAGTACTTTGCATATCACTGAGGAAACAGATTTCATATAACCAGTCAACAGCTGAAATACTTTTAGTCTTTTCTTTAAGAAAAAGAAAATATAAAGGTACCCTTAAAACTTTGAATTGTCCAAAACCAACAAAGTATACGAGTCCCATCCCTAATCTAAAACATAGGAATCCTTCTGGCTGAAGGGTCCAGAAAGTCAGTGATTCTGATGACAATTCACAAACTCTCCTCCATTTGTGGGAAGTAAGTGAAAGTGAAGTGTCCCTGAAGTGACAGTTGTTCTGAATCAGTGTCAGGGGCAATCTTGGTTTGTCTGGAGTGTCCTTGTCCTGAGCTGTCACATGCTTTCTGGTTTTTCTCACTGAAATCCACTTGAATCAAGTTGGGACTTTTTGAAGAATGTACATAGAAGTTAAATTCATGTGGCTTTAACACTTAGTTCTTTGGCACAATGTTTTTCTTGTACTGATATGGAAGGTTTATTTCATTTTTGATAGATTCTAGTTAGGAAAAATTAAGTATTGGAGGAAGAAGTTAAAGAAAGGTGACCTTGGACCCACCCACAAAAACTCTGCCTGCACTGAGCATGACCGATTTGAGAGCCTACTGCCCACATGCAGTGTGCGGCATCGCACTGGTTAGGTCACTGCCCACTGCCCTACACAGAATTTTCTTTTTCTCAACATGCATGAAGAATGGCAGAGAAATGGCCAGTTCTGAGCAAAATTGTAAGGAGCCTGATACAAAAACTACCACAATTACACAAAAAGAAAATGCTAAGTATGTTTGAATGCACAATTTCATAATAACTTTTATCTAAAAACATTATTGGTTACTTTAGAGGACACAAAGGCACCAACTCATTATCTGGAAACAGAACTCATGAAGCATTTATCTTGCCTTTCATATATGAACTGTAAACCAAGAGTTGATGTTGGAAAGTTTTTTATAGAAGTATTCTAGCTAATAAATGAGGAAGAAATGAAAAGTTTTAAATTAATCATTTTGTTACTTTGATGAAACTGTATTTAGATGGTGATCATAAATGGCTGCTGTTAAAAACTAAAGAAGGGGGAAAAATTAACTAAAGAAGGAAAGACAGGATATTACACTGCAAATGGGCAGCAGGTTCTAAGATCAGCCATGCTCAATGCAGGCAGAGTTTTGTGGGTGGGCCCAAGTCACCTTTCTTTTAACTTCTTCCTCCAGTACTTTTTCTAATTAGACCATATCAAAACAAAACAAAGTTCCCATATCTGCGGGGGGAAAAAAAGATGTGAAGTGTTCTTGCAAAAAAGAAAAATAGAAAATCTAGCATAAAGTGATCTAGCTTCCAGATCTAAATATCAAGTTATGGGAATAAGTTAAATGACACCTCAAGAATGAATCAGCAAATTCCAAAAGTATAGAACATGTGAACCAGTTTCTTAAACTAAAAGCAGGATGAGTGGAAGGGGAGGTGGATCTACAAGAAAGTTAAGGGAATATAAACCAAATGTCATGTCTCTTCATTCAAATAAATCAAGTGTAAAAAAAATTATGTTGATAAAATGTGAACATTGAAAATATATTTAATATTAGGTAATAACTATTATATTATAAAAGGATCTTCATCTTTTAGATATACTTACTGAAATATTTGTGCATAAAATAATAGAATATCTTTGATTTACTTTACAACAATTCAGGATGGGAAGGAAGGGGACAAGGTCAGACATCAGGGGTTTGAAAACTATGATCCTGAGGCAAAGTCTGGCCCATAACCTGTTTTTGTAAGAAAGTTTTATTGAAATTCAGTCATGCCCATTCATTTCTGTATGGTCTGTGGGTGCTTTCTCTACAATGGCCATGATGAGTGATTGCAAACAGAGACTCTATGAACCCACAAAGCCTGAAAAATTTACTATCTGGTTCTTTACAGAGAAAGCCTGCTGCAAAGCTGACCCAACATTGGCCAGGAGTGCATGGTTGAAGCTGGGTGATGGATATGTGGGGGTTTAATTATGGTATACAAGTAGTTTTCATTTGTGCAGGTTTGAAATGTCTCATAACAAAAAGCTTTAAAGTCTAAAACAAAATTTGCTGGATTAGCTTCTCAGGATTCTTCAATCTGCCTGCTCAAAACTAATGTATTCACATGACAATATTTTTCAAAAAAGGTCTCTCTCTTACATTAATATTTCTGAAGAAAATGAAGACAAATGTAATTTACCTTTGAAATCTCAACTCAAGGGAGATGTTTACAAAACATCCACGTGTTTCTCCCTTCCAATAGCAAACCTGGGAAGGCTTTAGGGCTCTGGGTGGGACAGAACCAGCCCTGAACCCCTCTTCCTCCTCCTCCCTGTAGTAGTGGCTTCATGGGTGGTGGATCATCTAGCTTATTCACTGTTGCTGTAAATAAATACTCTGTGTTCAAAGCCACTGAACCGGTGGAAACTAGTCACCAAAAGCCTATCAGCTGCTAGACAGCTTCCTGATAACTCCTGTGCTAGCTAGCACTCTCCACACCAATACCTGTCTTTGGGGCTCCCAGGACACCACTCTCCCAGCCTGACGTGCCTGACCTGTCCCCATGCTGGAAATCGCAGAGTTATACTTCAATGTGGACCATGGCTACCTGGAGGGCCTAGTGCGAGGGAGCAAGGCTGGCCTCCTGACCCAGCAGGACTACATCAACCTGGTCCAGTGTGAGACCCTGGAGGGTAAGCTAATCTTCTCACAGGTTAGAAAGAAATAACTGTCTCTGATTTGCAGAGACATAAGGGAGGGGCTGGTCCCAGGGCCTGAGATCTCAGAGCAGGTTTTTAAAAAAAAATTTTTTTTTAAGATTTTATTCTTTATTTTCAGAGAGAAGGGCAGGGAGGGAGGAAGAAAGGGAGAGACAGAAATGTATGGTTGAGCCCTAGCTGGTGGCACAGTGGATAAGGCACTGGCTTACGAATCCAAAGATCACTGGTTTGATTTCCTAGTCAGG
Source organism: Noctilio leporinus (assembly GCA_004026585.1). Taxonomy (NCBI): domain Eukaryota; kingdom Metazoa; phylum Chordata; class Mammalia; order Chiroptera; family Noctilionidae; genus Noctilio; species Noctilio leporinus. The sequence goes on from PVIW01009783.1 coordinate 28,267, forward strand.
GCACATAACCAGGTTGCAAGCCAGGTCTCCAGCCAGGTCCGTAGCTGGAGGCAGGTGAAAGGCATCCATACATTGATGACTCTGCCCCCCTCTGCCTCTCTTCCTTCCCCTCTCTCTATAAGTAATAAATAAAATCTTTTAAAAATAAATATATTTTTAAAAATTGTAAAGAAGAAAATAATGTGTTTAAAAAAAAAAAAGAAAAGAAAAAGAAATGTATGGTTTCCTTTCACGGACTTCCAGCTAAGGACCTGGCTGGAGACCTGGCTTGCAATACGGTTATGTGCCCTGATTGGGAATTGAACCAGCAACCCTTGGGTTCTCAGGCCAGTGCCAATCCACTGAGCCACCAGCTAGGACTCCAGAGCAGGTTCTTAATTCCAGGGTCTGGACCTCAGGGGTCAATGAACTTGGACCAGAAAAACAATTACATATCTGTGTTCAGTATTCTCTAAATGAAATCGTATTAATAGAAAGTTAATATTTTCAGACCCTTTTACAGTTGATAAAGCTTTGAAATGTCACTTATATTTTCACTGTTTCAAAATTATGGAGGACACTGTCCTTGTTCTTTAATTGTGGTATTTATTGTCCTAATAAAGAAGCACAGTATTATCCAGTTTTAAATATGTTGATAACTATCTTTTAATATATTTAGTTTCCTTTGAAATCTTATCTACTGCCATTCTACATATTTATAAATATTATTTAGAGAAAGATGTCACCAAATTGCCCAAGTATCAATGAAAAAAAACTAAGAACCTTGGTCCAGAGAATTTTATTCTATCCCCAGTTTCTTAGTATCTATTGACATGAGCATTTATTTGAGGCTTGTCTTTAATTGAAGCTTAAAAACCCACAGTGGGGCCTGTGGTGAAGCCAGCCTTGACACAAAGGTCTTTGACTTCTGCCAGCCTGAGTACAAAGTTCTCACTTATAAAATGCAATGATAACACCTGCTTTGTCAAGTTGTTTGAAGAAATAAATGAGGTTATACATGGGAGAATGTTGGCAGAACTGTGAAACACTCCGAAAATGGAAATTACCTGTATTTCTAAACTGCTTTATTGAGGTATGATTGACATACAAAAAGCTATACATACTGAATACATACAACTTGTCAAGTTTAGAGATAAATTTATGAGAAACCATCACCACAATCTGTAGTGTAAACCAATCCATCATCTCCAAATGTCTCCTCCTGATTCCTTATAATTATTTGCAGGGGGGTGAAGTAGAAAAGGCTATTAAGTACAGGCCCTACGCTGTACTGCAGATCCCTCCGGGGCTTATTCATCCTGTAAAACTGAAACTTTCTATCCTTTAACACCTCCTTATTTCTCTCTCTCTTTAAACTACAATATTTTCAAAACCTTACCAAATATATTGTATCTATGATAGAGTATTTTTTTAAAGATTTTATTTATTTATTTTAGAGAGAGGGGAAAGGAGGGAGAAAGAAGGGAAAGAAACATCTCCCCTTTTGTATTCCCCTAACCTAGGACCTGGCCAACAATCCAGGCATGTGCCCTAACTGGGAATCAAACCAGCAACTCTTTGCTGTGCAGGCCAGCCAGTCCACTGAGCCACACAAGTCTGGGCTGATACAATATTTTTATTCTTTAAAAACAGCTACACCTGCTCATTTTGAAACATAAAATCAGTATTGTATATGTTCATAGTAAGGTGCTTTAAAGCTTCCAGATTATTCAAGAAAAAGCAAGAAAGCACCAAGGATCAACACTGCTGGGAAGAGTAGCAAGGACAAAGGGAAAATGTGAAGGTGACTTGGCAGGCTTCTCGGTGGGGTGGTGGGTCCCAGGGTCACTTGTTTATGGTTCTGACCAGTTACAGCCAGACCTAAGGCCAAGTTGCCCAGCTGAGATGAATCACTTCTTCCGTTAGCAATGGAAGCAGCCAGAAAGAGCTTCTAGATGCTAATTCTGTTGGCTACTAAGTCACTTCAGCATATTAGGAGTTTGGGGGCTAAAGAGTCTCAATCATGTACAGAAAATTTGTAAAAGTTTAGGCAGAAAAAAATTAATGAATACAGGGTAGAATAAGTGCTTCTGAGAGAAGTCATTTGAATAAATTCTGTTTAGTTTTCAGTGAAGCTTTTAAATGGGCTAAGAAATGCAAATTTAAACACAAACAATTCATAAAATGTTTTCAGGATACACAATAAGGTTTTAGCCTGCTCACTAAAGAAAGCAAGGAGAAACCACCCTAGCTTCAATTTGGGAGAGAAAGAAAGGTTCAGATTTGAATATTTGAAGAATGAATCTTATTAGTAAAATACAAACTGGTACACACACACAGAGAATTTTCCATATAATGTTAGGAGTGGAGGATCATCAAAGTCATCCCTGCACCCTGGTTGAAGGCCCTTTACACATACTTGTGTTACTTTCTTCCTCCCCAAAATATACATATTTCAACAATTTTCACACAACTATACTTGAATCCATGCCAGTCTGTAGCATGTGTGAATCATGAAATTATATGTTATAATGACTGCTGAGAAAATCAGTCTGATTAAAATGCTAGATTAGTCACAGCCTCTGTGTCCTTGATTATGAGTTAAGGACACAGGGGCTGTGACTAATCTAGCATTTTTGCCAAACAGGGAAGTTTTCTTTCATTATTTTTTCACACAAGTTTTCAATTTCTTGCTCTTCTTCTTCTTCTAGCACCCAAATAATTCAGATGTTGGTATGTTTAAAGTTGTCCCAGAGGTTCCTAACCCTCTCCTTGTTTTGTTTGTTTGGTTGATTGGTTGGTTTGGGTTTTGGGTTTTTTGTTTGTTGTTTGCGTTCTTATTTCTTCTTTCTGTTTATATCTTCCTTTTGTTTCAAATCACTAATTTTAGTCCTGGCTTCCTTTCCTTTCCTTTCCTTTCACTCTTGGTTCTTTATTTTTTCTTTATTTCACTTTATGTAACCTTCATTCTTTCTTTCTTTTTCTTTCTTTCTTTCTCTTTCTTTCTTTCTTTCTTTCACTGCACTCTATGAATTCTCTGAGGATCCTGGTCACCAGTGTTTTGAACTCTGCATCTGATAAGTTGGCTATATGTTTCATTTAGTTATTTTTCTGGGGCTTTGTTCTGTTCTTTCATTTGGGCCATATTTCTTTGCCTTCTCAATTTGGCACCCTCCCTGTGTTCCTGTGTTTTAGGTAGAGCTGCTTTTACTCCCTGTCTTAGTAGCATGGCCTATATAGCAAAAGCATCTATAAATTGTGTAGGCAGAGCCTTAGGTAATTGCCAGGGTGAGGTCCACTTGCTTCACCACTTTGTGTCTCTATTTGTCGGGGGTGGGGGGGGGCTTGGAGAAGAGACAATGCTGCTGCCTGGCTTCTGTCAATTTGCCGAGCACTCACCTTGCTTCCAGTAACTTCACACACTTCCTATATGTGATTGGTACCATTCCAGTTACTACCCTGGGGTTTGCATACATCCTAAGACCAGTCAGGCCCTTCAAGCAGTGAAAACCTGGCAGTTTTTCCCCCTTTCCAACCCCCACAGTTTTTACAGTCAGAGGTAATGAGTGTTTACCATTCTGGTACTAGAACCCTGGGATGTTCAGTCTAGCTTATGAAATTACTCACTCCAAAGGTATCCCTTCTGATTTTGATCCCCAACACATGAATGTGAGACCATCTGTTTTGCTGCCACTGTTGCCTATCTGAACCACACAGCCTCTTCACCCCGTCTCTGAAACCCTGCCCTTCCTACCTGTCTGGATAAATGTGGCTTCTTTAAATCCTTGGTTATCAGACTTCCATACAGCTTGATTTTCTGATGGTTCTGGTTATTATTTATTTTTGAGATTTGGTTGTAATTTTTTCTATGGTTATGCAAGGAGGCAAAGCATGCCCACCTCTGTCTTCATCTTGACCAGAAGTCCTGGTTTTCTAATCTTTAAAATAAAGGTACCCTGATATCAGAAAATTGTTCTAGAGCCACTTGCAAGGAACACATAAGGTTTCAGGTGAATTTGGAAAAGAGAAAATGAAGATTGTCCATACAAGTTTTGAGAAGTCACAGTATGCATATTTGTGCAAAATTGTGCAAGTTGCAGTAAGAAGTACTCATCTATTCCCAGACATACCCCGTTCTGACAGTGTACAGAATCTGTCACGAAAGGCCTTTTGACTCAGTCTCTCCCAGGGAACAGAGAGGGAAGCAACAGGTGCTACCTGGAAGGTGAATTCACACAGAAACCTTTAAATTCTTTAATAGAGATTTGAACCAAAATAATGGTAAAGTGGCAGAAAGTATTCTGTAAAAGAATTAACAGCAGCATATTTATATTAAAACATTTTTTAGAGCATTTTTAGGTTCACTGCCCTGAAAAACCCCCTCAACCCCACCCCTGAGACCACTGATCCCTCTTCTGTCTCCATACTGTGGCCTCTTGCAGAAAGTCAGAGCTGGAATCACAGTCTGCTGCCTTTTCAGAGTGGCTGAGATGCACTGACTAAGGTGTACATGAGGTTCCTCTGGGTTTTGTTGGGCCAATGCACCTATTTTCATCAGATTTTTAATTGATAAATAAGATTGTTGTAAATATTATTTCCTCTTCAAAAAAGATAAGATAGTACAATTAATGCTTCAGAGCTCCAGAATTTAGTAACAATAGTCTTTTCTAAAATATGTGGTGGAAGTGTCCACAGCTCTCAAGTATGGTGAGAGGACTCAGGAACCAGCCTTTACTGGGTCCTGTCAGCCAACATTCTTTGGAAGGGAGGGAGAGGAGCAGATTATATCTTGCTAACAATGAAGTCCCCATGATTGGCCACAACCTTCATTCCTTTCCAGCTATGCCTTCAAGTGGGAGTTAATTCAGCCACTACATAATAATCAGCACTTTCTAGCAACAGCAAAGGTAATGTAAATTTGAAAAGGAATAGTTCCCTGACCTAAAAGGGCTTCCATGTTGGAGAAGAAAAATAAGACCCTTTAGATGATATCTCCCCATCCTACCTCTCTGGTCCCAGAGTGATCAGAGATTCCTAAAGATGTTTTGTAAACTGCAAATCATAAAATTTCTGGGAACGCCTAAGTACTGTTAAATTGCAATGTGTCTACAAGAACTAGTTTCCCCTCTGCTACATTCTTGAATTCCTGAAATACTTCCTTTTTCAAGGTTTTGGTTAGAAATAAAAGCATTTGGGTGGGGAGTAGGCCAGTTTGGCTGCAATACTAGAATGCCTGGAGATAAGGCTGGAAATTCAGCTGGAAAAAATGTTGAAGGACCTTGAAGGTCTGATTATGAAGCTTTGAGATACTTAATGAGAAAAAAAGGGACATATGTGGTCTTTAGTAAAATACTTGCACACTTGAAAAACGAACAGGTGATTTCTCTGGGCCTTTGTTCCTTTGTCTATGAAACAGGGATTAGTGTTAAGGTTAAGACACAATGTATATTAAAATCATTCTCTCTGTGAAGAATCAATTAGAAGATAGATGGCTGCAGTGACCTGGGTGGCAGCCCATGGCTCTAACCCAGGGGTGTAGGGAATGAAACTCAGGAGCCATTGTAGAAAATTCAGACAATGTAGGGGACTAAAGCACCAAAGAGGACTTGATGTTTCACCACTGTTAGATGGTTGTAAATTAGGAAACATGGAGCAAGAAGCCTGGTTTTATAAATATTAATATATTTATTAAAATTGGAGTAATTATAAAATGTGATGGTCAATGTCAACATGTAAGTTGAAAAAAATCTCTGGTTAGAGAGTAAAAAGCACAATCCTTAGCCAACTAAATCAAAGTATTTTGTATGTAGATACATACAAGTATGAAGAAAAAGAAATTATTATTATATGGTGACTTGTCCATGCTATCGCTCACCTCCATCTTGTTTAATCCCCACAACAATCCAAAAACAGATTTTATACCCACTTTGTAAAGGAGGAAACTGCAGAGTGTGGGGAAAGGCAGGGCCTGAGCAAGGATAGCACGCTTGTTCACAGGTGCCACTGGAGGGACGTCCTTGTCTAAATGACCTGGAAAGTGGGAGGTCTGCATGTTCCCTTCTAAAGAGGACCACACAGGAAACTACCAGAAAACAAATACCACCTCTTCTCATTTTCTAAAACTGATCTGCCCAACAAATCACTAGAAGATGCTTGTCCTGTCTCACTAGCCAAGTGATCCTGATAATTCCCTGACTACAGTGACTAAGCCCACAGGAGACCTATTTTTCACTACAATCCCGTGTATACACCTGCATACACACACACACTCCTCTGTATGATATGCTCTGATATTTGATGTAAGAGTCTAATTGAGGCCTTTTTTTTTCTATTGCTGTTTGGGACCTCATAACCTAATTTAGTTGGTAATGAGCCTACAGTTTGCAAAACATTTCATTTCCTCATTTGAATAAAGAAAGGGAAAAAGTGCCACTTGCCACAAACTTCTGAATGAAAAAGCACCATCATTTTCTGAAGTGTGCTGTGTGGGTCGCTCCATTGTTTTCTAGTGGCTGGGTAGGTTCTGTACCAAACATCATTCAAATTAATGTGGCATAAACGTTTAATTCTGGCATTGAAGAACTTGTTTACTCCAAATACATTTGACCACAGAGATACTTATTTAGATAAGCACTTGGGAAAATGCAGAAAAGAATGGCTGAACCCATTTTGAAAATTAGAAGTCTAGACATATAAGCATTGCTGTTATTACTGGTGCTCCATTATTGCCTGAGAGCAAGAATTTCAGATCTTAAGATTTTCTTAGACTCTGAATGCAATTGTCCCTTTGGTCCTTTGGTGCTGGGAGAGAAGGTCCCTTCCACTGTACTCACCTACCCATCACATACAGCAGTCCAGAGCTCCCACAGGGTCCAAGCCACTGGACATATCAAATTGCAGGACCTCCTTGCCAACTGAAAGATTTGGAAGTTTTTCTTTAAAGAAACATGTCACATGAACAAAATATCATGATTTTGAAAGAAAAGCCATTTGTATCCCTTCTGTTGATAAATAATCCTCAATATCAAAAAATGCAACTGATGCAAAAATCTGAACTGCCAAAACAAAAGACTCACCTGACATGGCAAAAAAGGTGTAATGTTTATTTAATAAGTTAATTAAATGGGTGATTGAACAAGTAAATTCTGCAAATAGAAAGCTTTTCTGAGGCATACTTTACTCCAGGTTCTGAGGAGAAAGACTTGCCACTGAATCTCAGATATTAAGAACCACTGATGCCTCCCTGCAACCCCCACCCCAAACAGCCCACAGTGGTTCCCTATTATCCTCAAGATAAGGGATGTCCTACCCAGCCTTCCTTGGGGCACCCTTGCTTACTCTGGCTTCTATTCTTACCTCCCCTGAAACTTCAGCAATATGGAGCTTCTATGAGCTGTGGCACCTGCTGTATCAGCACTAACTCATGGGATGCCTTCTTCTGGCTCCTACCTGTCATCTAAGGCTCATCACTGGCTTAACATCCTCCAAGAAACTTTCCTCAGTTCTGTTGCTCTCATCTCTGTGTACCTGGCTCTCATTTTCTGCATTCCCATTAGTCAAAGTCCCTATCACAATCACTAAACTTAGCTCGTGGTTGAACCATCTGTTTGGCATTTCTTTGGGGATGAGGAATACCTCTATCCCACTTTTGGATCTCCTGTAGTATCGGCCCATAGTAGAGGCTTGATCAACATTTGAATGAAGAATCCAACAAGGATGTTATATTGGCTCAGTTGTATACTAGGCAGTGCCAAAACACTTTTGATATTCTGATATTTAATAACACTTAAATGTTGGGTATGTCACAAGGGGCCACAGATAAGGGAGGTAACTAAGCCTCTTTGGAGTTACATACTTAAAACTAACATCTTGTGACAGGTGCTACGCTAGAAATATCATCAAAGAACTTTGAAATTCAGGTGAGAGAGAATAATTTTGCTGAAAGAATTTGAGCTATACAGAGCAATTAATAACCTAATTTAATTGATTTGCAATAAAATGTAGTTTTTAAGTTCCTTCAGAGTCAGATAAACTTGACTTTGAATTTGTTTATCATTGTGATCTTGAGCAAGTTATTAACTTCTCTGATCATCAGCATTCTTATCTGTAAAAGGGGACAAACATCATTCCCACTTCATAGGATTGTCATGAGTATTAAATGAGATAATGCATGCTCAGTAAAATGCTTGGTACATCCTACACACTTAATCACTGGTAACTATTGTTTTAACGTTGATGGATCCATTAGAGTGGGCAACGCTGGAAAAAGGTGGAGGGACTCCTGAAGATTAGGGTGAGGTCAGCATTCACAAAAGTATGGATGCTGGAAAACATATGGTGGGCTCAAGAGTAAGTCACAATAAATGAAGTTGGAATTTAATTCAATTATCTGGCAGCCAAAAGAATTATTTAAAAGATGCTAAAAATGATGTTAGATTTGAATAAGGAGACCCATCTCCTAGTTCAAGCTCTGCTACTAACTCCACCCTTTTGCCCCTGAAACTCAGTTTCTTTTTCTGTAATAAAAGGGTACTGATGGTTGCCCATTCTACCTCCTGCACCACTGGCCCACATTACTGATAAATGTCTCTTTTCCATCAAGTTGAGCTGGAGCCTTAGTTTCCCTCTCAACAGTTTTCCAAGCAGCTATTTCCAACAACTAAAACTGACTCCAATAAAACCTACTTGCCATCTCTGTATGGGTGGTTGTTAATGTTCTTTCCAGCTAAATAAGTCTAGATTTTTTAGGTGATTGAAAATGTGTATATTGTACTAGAATGTCCATATTAACATTGAATTATTTCTTGCTTTAGAGAAATACACTCATCTATGACATATAAACCTCATGTTAAAGTCTAATAAGGTAATAATACTTAAATATGCACTTATCATAAAGTTAACATAAATTTTGTTAATGTTGTAAAGGCTATTCATACATGTTCAAAATTTAACCTGCTTTGGGTTTCATTCTATTTCAGATCTGAAAATTCATCTCCAGACCTCTGATTATGGTAACTTCTTGGCCAATCAAGTGAATCCTCTCACTGTTTCCAAAATTGACACCGAGATGAAGAAAAAGCTGTGCAGAGAATTTGAGTATTTCCAGAATCATTCCCTGGAGCCACTGAGCACATTTTTCACCTACATGAGTTAAGTGATTTAGGAAGTACCTGAGATCCTATCAACAGGTACAGATGGGGTCTTAGGTGGGGCTTTTGGCTTAAGGCCTTTTCTAATTGTTTGTAGGTTTGAATACATTCAAATCCCAGCAACTGATAAACTCAGGAGCTGTGTTTACACTGTTAGAAAACACATTTAGCTGTTTTAGCAACATGATTACATAGGTGGTGGTAGTCTCTGAATAAAGCAGTGTTCAGTTTTGTTTTGTTTTTAAAGATTTTATTTACTTATTTATTTTTAGAGAGAGAGGGAGGGAGGGAGAAAGAGGAGGTGAGAAGCAATCACTTCTGGTATGCACTTCAACCAGGGAACAAACCCACAACCCAGGTATGCACCCTGACCAGGGATCAAATCAGTAACTTTTCACTGTGTGGGATGATGCCCAACCAATTGAGTCACACTGGTCAGGGCAAGTTTTTATTTTAAAACAAGTGGTACTGATGGTTAAAGTGTTTGGGCTGTTGGCACTGACAGTAGAATTATGTGACATTTTTGGATCACTTGTCAGGTGGGGCTGAAATACCACAAATTGTTCTTCAATCCACATCTGCCCTTCCCAGTTCCCCGTGGGATTGGGTAAGGAGCTCCCATCAGGTTTAATGTGTTCCATGTTTATCCTTCTTTGCCACCAGTGGTTACAGTTCTTCAATATGAAAGCCCTTTTCCTAAAAATGCTGAATTTGCACACAATAGTAAATGGTACTTTTATTAATCCAGTTAATAAATTATATTTGAAATTTTGGGCCCCTTCAGCTGACAAGTTGAGAACAAAGGTCCACAGTAGCTGAGCTGTGTATGTTCATACAATACAGATGCAACATGCAAAGTTGTGAATACAAGACCTAGGTCTTAGGCTGGTTTAGAAAGGCATAAAATGAAAATATATTCCTCTATTCCACATGTCCTCTGTTTACCTCAGATCCCTCCCCAAAAGTAACCACTTCCCCATTTCTCATGTACTTTCCAGAAAAATATTAACATTTTATATACTTATATTGATACATACTCAATCCACCGCTCCTGAACATTTCAAATTTATACAAATGTAATAATAATATACCTTCTGAACTTTTTTCCCCACTTAATACTTCTAACAACTTTCCTTGTCAATGTTATTTTTCTAATAAGTGCATAAAATTCTGTGTGTGGTATAGCAGCCATCTACTAATAAATAAATTATTTTCATTTTTTTTAATTACAGAGAGTTTTGGAATTAGCTTATTACTGTGTAGGTCTTGAGTTTATTTCCAAACCAAATTTCTAGTAGTAGGAGTAATGAATCAAAGGAATTTTTCTTTTTTGGTAATTTTGCTAAGTTATATCCTCAAAACAGTGCATGAGAAAGCCTATGTTCTTACAACATTAAGAACATCAGACATTAGCTTTTAATTTCCCATCTAATGAGGTAAAATTAAAGCCTTTGCTTTAATTTATATCTTTTAAAAACTTGAACATCATTTCAATGTATTAGTCATTTGTATTTGCTACCTGACAGATAAATTTACCTACTTTTTGTTGCAGTATTCAGCATTTTTTGGTTGCTATTTGAGGGTTTCTTGTAAATTAGGAAAGTTAGCCCTTCGAAATATATGTTGCAAGGTTATTTTCTCAGTTTAATATAATTTAATGTTTATGCTTCATTGTAGAAACATTGAAAAATGTTAATTAGCTATAATCATCAATCTTTTCATTTGTTGACTTCTGATTATTGTATCTTGTGTAGAAACACTTACCCTACTGCATATTTATAAATTCATGTGTCTCTTCTCCCGTTAATTTATGGTTTATGTTTCATTTTTTATGTTTAACATTTTAGTTCATCTAGAATTTATTTTGGTGTACAGAATGAGACTAGGGATGTAGGTGAAATGGTTTTTCTCACAAAGCTATCCATTTGTTTTTCTGCTGTTCCTGGAAATAAGCAAGATGTGACCATAGTATGAGAAGGCAACTGGGTTAAGTGGGTCTGAGACATGGTCGGTGCAGGTTCCTTGGCACCAGACTTCCTGTCAGTGCTGTGGGTCAGGACTTTACTCACAGGCAAGACATAGTTGCTCATATTTTTTGAAAATCCACAAATATACAATTATTCAGAGATGAAAACTAGATATGAACTTGAGTCTGATTCAGTTTCTTTGAGATGATTCTGGAAAGCCTTCCCTGCAGGATGATGTTGCTGCCAGGTCTAGAGATGGGCAGTTTGGAAACCAGAAAAGGCTGAGCATCTGGGCTGAAGCCTCGTGAGTGATGAGTAAAAAGTCAGTCTGGCTGGAGTGGAGGCACAAAACAGGAAGGGGAGGCATAGGAAAGGGAAGCTAGAGAAGTAAATTGAGACCAGATTATGGACAATCTCCAACAGCAGGCTAAGAAAGTTGGGCTTTATCACCTCCCAGCATTTTCATCAGTGTGTGAAAGAATCCACCTTAAATATAAAAACCTTAAGCAGAAACCCACAATGTAAAGTGACAAAAGAAAAGACCAGGTTTTCTTACAGGACTCTTCCTCCGCATTATGATTGGGTGAAGTGGACAGTGCTTGTGTTTGGGAATGAGTCATATCCAACTTCTTATTTAATCGTCAGTGTCACCTGTGACGTGTCCTGCATAGAGGTCTGTCATGGGTTGTTACAGAGACATTGAAGATCTCTGGGCTGCAAGACCAGATGGCCTTGGTTATGTGGGAGTAGAAATGATGGTCAAAGTACTCGACAATATTTGCAGAATATTATTGTATGTCAGGGCCCTGCTCTGTGCTCTATACACATTTAACCCTCCTGAGGAATCTTATCATCATTTTTAGGATGAAGAAACTAAATCCTAAGTGCAGTAACTTGCTGGGGCCACAGATCTAATGAGGGGAGGTATCAGTGTTTGAAATAACTGTTAACAGTAGGCTTTGTAAAGTTAGTTTGCTTAAATTTTAAGTGAATTAAGAAAACCTGACCATGATGATGACCAAGAACAGTCTAATTTTAACTGAGTCAGGAAACTGCCAGGCCTTGTGCATTTTGGGTTGAGTGTCAGATCTCACATGATGGAAATTTCCCCCAAATACATGGAGAAATGCTATTACTAGAATGATCCTGGCTCATTGAGTCAATGGTTCATCTTATGTGATGATTCTGCAATTTATTGTTTACTAATTTTAGAACCTTAAACATGGAAGAAGCCTTAGTGTTAATTAAGCAAGCATAGTTAAAACATATTCTGTTTCAAAAGCATTACTTTAAGATTCTAAATATTTCTAGTCAGAACCCTGGGTAGAATGTCAATAGAAAATCTGAAGTGCAGAGGTAGTATTGGTATAATGTTAACAGCAATGGACATGTTATTTCTTTTGATAGCTGACAGGATAGGAGGGAAACAAATATGAGAGAGCAGTCTTTCCTGCTATAAACCCTTTGAATTATTTATTTTTGTATCTCTATCTAAAATCAATAGTACAGAATGATCACTGAATAATTCTTGACGCAATATGTGATCCTGTAATTAGCAGCAGTTTACACAAAGCTAGAAAAATCTTCCCAGACAACTCAAAACTGTATATTTTATTTAGCACATGAAAACTGGTGATTTATTAGACAATTTGTTAGGGTTAAAAACCAGAGACAAATCTGGCAGAGCAATGCTGTTGGGTGGCCAGTGCCACATGACATCAGCAAAATTTGGATGTGAGAGTTAAAGATGTTAATTTAAGATCATGGATATGAAAGTGTTTAGGTTGCCATCTCTACAACAGTTCCCCTGAGTAGGTTACAAGATCTTTCCATTGCTCTTAGTCAACTTTCTGGTTAGGCATCAATCATCCACCAGTAGGCAATGACTGATCCCAGTTGCCTGTCCTTCAAAGTACTGAGCCACCCCTGTCAATTGTTCCAGGAAATATTTGAGTCCATCCTAATCTGCAGAGACTGAAATCTACCCTGCTGCTGAGCCATATGGCTACAGCCCTCATTTTATCTTATCCTGTTTGCCTTTTTTTTTTAATGGAAAAGAACATGTATTTTTAAGAATTCTTTTTTATTTACTGAATTTATAGGGGTGACATTGATTAATAATATTATATAGGTTGCAAGTGTACAATTCTATAATACATCATCTGTACATTGCATTGTATGTTCACCACCCCAGTTCAAGTTTCCTTTCATCATCATTTACTCTTCCTTTATCCTCTTCCACCTCCCCACCTACCTTTCCCTCTGGTAATCATCATAATGTTGTCTGTGTGTATGTTTGATTGTGTATTTTTTCTTTTTAGTATATTTCATTGACTATGGTGTTACAGTTGTCCTGATATCTCTTCTCTTTACTCTCCTCCATCCAGCAACCCCCTTCCTTCCAGCAATCCCACCCCTCTTAGTTCATGTCCATATCAGTGCATATTAAGTTCCCTGGCTGAACCCTTTCTTATATTATTTTTAAATCCCCCCTGTCTATCTTATACCCACCAGTTATGCTTCCTAATCTCTGTCCCATTTCCCTGTTTCTCCCCCTTCCCCTTTCCCAGATTCCTATACCTATGATTCTGATCTGAGTCTGGTTGTTTGCTTAGTTTTCTTTCTTTCTTTTTTTCTTTTCTTTTCTTTCTTTCTTTTGTGTGTGTGTGTGTGTGTGTGTGTGTGTGTGTGTGTGTGTTAGATTCCATTGTCAATAGTTGTTTGTTGTCATTTTATTTTTTAATTTTTTAAAAAGATTTTATTTATTATTTTCAGAGAGAGGGGAGGGGAGACAGGTAGAGAGGGAAATAGACATCAATGTATGGTTGCCTATCTCCTGCCTCCAGCTCTGGACCTGGCTGGAGATGTGGCTTGCAATCTGGTTATGTGCCCTGGCTAAGGAATCAAACCAGCGACCTTTGGGTTCACAGGCTGGCGCCTTATCCACTGTGCAACCAGCTAGGGTTTATTTGTTGTCATTTAAACATGCATAGTGCTTTTTTTTTCTCTGCTTTCCCACCAGCTGTATTTAAATGACCCAGAACCGGCCCCCTTGCTGGAACTCCTCCCTGGCCTGTCTAGCTCCCATTTACCTTTCACATCAAATCCACACTCCCTGCCTCTCCAAGCCACTTCTTGCCAGCTTCTTACAGGCCTTTGTCATTCTCTGCAGTTTCCCCAGGCATATCAAGGCAAACAACAGCTTCCTACCAGCCCCTACCAACTACAGAGCATCCTCGTGAAAGTCCCACTGGCAACACCCTTTAATACTTTGAATACTCACAGTGTTCTTGTGAGGTAAGTTGTACTGTCTCATTTTATAGATGAGAAAACAGAGACCCAGGGTGAACAAATGATAAAGCCAAGGTGTAAGCCAGGGCTGTTGGACCCCCTGGCCATGCCTGCTGAACAGTGAAGTGCTGGGTCTCCCTGGCTCCATCGTGTTCAGGCCTGCTTGGTTTCTGTGGCCTTTAAACTAAAGCTTCTGCTTAGCCTTCAAGTAGACATGCTACTCAGAGGAATTCTGCTTATGGCTTAAGGAGGTGAGAGAAGTGTATTCTTTATCGAAGATTTGTAGGGACCTCTGATTTGCAGCAACTAGCACAGTGCCACTCAAACCTCTGTTGGTGTGCAGATGTCTGCAGTGGTCTGTGACCTCTTTTCCACCCCATTTCCCTTCCCTTTACATAAAAGAAGGCTCAACTCTATTGTTTATATTTTTAGAGAGAGAGGGAGAGAAGCATTGATTTGTTGTTCTATTTATTTAAGCATTCATTGGTTGATTCTTTTTAAAAACTGATATTTAGCCCTGGCCGGTGTGGCTCAGTGGATAGGCACCAGCTTGCAAACCCAAGGGTCTCTGGTTTGACTCCTAGTCAGGGCACACAACCAGGTTGCAAGCCAGTCTCCAGCCAGGTCCATAGCTGGAGGCAGGTGAAAGGCAATCATGCATTGATGTTTCTCTCTCTTTCTTCTTCCCTTCCTGCACTTCTCTCTGAAAATAATGAATAAAATCTTTTTAAAAACAAAACAAAACAAAAACAATAATAAACATGCATAGTTTTGATCCTCTTTTTCTTAAGTAATTTTTTTTTAACACTTCATATAATAATGGCTTGGTGATGATGAACTTTAGCTTTACCTTGTCTGGGAAGCACTTTATCTGCCCTTCCATTCTAAATGATAGCTTTGCTGGATAGAGTAATCTTCATTGCAGGTCCTTGCTTTTCATCACTTTACTTCTTGCTAGTCCCTTCTTACCTTCAAAGTGTCTTTTGAGAAGTTAGCTTAGTATTATAGGACCCTTTGTAGGTAACTCTTCTCTGGCTGCTTTTAAGATTCTCTCTTTACCTTTAACCTTCGTCATTTTAATTATGATGTGTCTTTAAATTTGATGTGTTTCTCTTTGGGTCTAGCTTGTTTGGGACTCTGTGCTTCCTGGATTTGTATGTCTATTTCCTTTACCAAATTTGGGGAGTTTTCCTTCATTATTTTTTCACATAAAATTTCAATTTCTTCAAAAATACTATCATTTAACATGTAATAATTATGTAAGCTATTGGCATATTTTAATATTTTTGTATTAACTCTTCAAAATCCAGTATGTACTTTATGTGTAAAAATATGTATATGTATTTTTGCATATGTTTGGTAATATTGCAATTCATATACTTAAAAGAGTAATTCTTTAAACAAATGAATTAATGAAATAAGGAAAAGAACACTTTGTATTAATATGATTTGAGAAACTGACAGAAAGCAGTGGTTAAATGGTGACTTGTCTGGATGTGAAAGGAAAAAAAGGTACACATTGGTAGTTACAGAATAGACAGAGGACTGTTAAGAGGAATAACAGAAATGGAGAAGCCAAAGAACTTATATGCATAACACATGGACATGAACTAAGGAGGGCATTGCTGGAGGAGATGGGATACTGGATGGAGGGTGGCAAAGGGGGGAAAATTGGGACAACTGTAATAGCAAAATAAATAAAACCTATTTAAGAAAATAAATAAATTCAATTTCTTGCTCTTCCTCTTCTCTATCTGACACCCCTATAATTCAGATGTTGGCACATTTGAAATTATCTCACAGGTTTCTAAGCCTCTCCTCATTTTTTTTCAATTCTTGTTTCCTCATTCTGTACTGGTTTACTATTTATTTCTTCTTTATGTTCCAAATCATTAATTTGAACCCCAGTTTCCTTCACTTCACTATTGGTTTTGTGCAGGTTTTTCTTCATTTCACTTAGCATAGCCTACACTTCTTCCCTTTTGTGTTTGCTGTAATTAGCTTGTTTGTCAAGTTTGTGAGCATCTTTATCACCAGCATTTTGAACTTTGAATCTGTTAGGTTGGCTATCTCATTGTCCGTCGGGTTGGCTATCTCCTCATAGCTTAGTTCTCTCACTGGAACCTTGATCTATACCTCTCTGTCTCCTCAACTTGACATAGGCTCCTGTGTTTGCCTTTGGGTCTTAGGTAGAGCTGTCACACTTGTTATGTTGTAAAGAATAGAGCCTTAGGTATCTGTCAGTGCAGATAACCTGTTTTACCATGTTGTGGTCCTGTGGGGTGGGAGGGGTCTGAGAGGAAACAATGCTGCTTGCTCAGCACTCACCCTTTTTCCAGGCACTTCTCCCACTTGCAGTATGGCACTGGCATCTCTCCAGCTGTTGCCCTAGCCTTGGTTCCCAAAGTGGGAAGTGGGTGGGTCTATGGACATTGTAGAACCCTGGAGGCCCTCTAAACAAATGGACTCTGCTCAAAGATTGGCAGTTTCTTCCTCTGCACCAACCTCCACTGGTTTTCACAGTCAGAAGCAATGTGACTCTATTTTTCCCCTGGTGCTGGAACCATGAAGCCATGTAGTCTGGTCTGGTGCTGGGAGCACTCCCCAAGTACCCCTTCCAACTTTTTTTAATGTGTGACTGCACTTTCCACCTGCCCACTATAGCCACTGTCCCACTAGCAGGCCACCAAACTGCTTCTTCTCTGTCCCAGCTTCACCCCTCCTAACTGTATGGATGAGTATTTCTTCTTTATATATTTGTTGGACTTCCATGCAGCTTGATATTCTGGAACTTCTGATTGTCTCCAGATTTGAGGTCATTTTATTCCTTCTTAGTTGTGGAGGGAGACACAGCATGTCTATCTATGCCTACATCTTGGCCAGAAAACTTAATACCTTAATTTATGTAGTATCCATTTTAGGCCTGCACTCTTATATCACTTTATGTATATTAAATTTATTTAATATTCACAACAAACCTATCAGATGGCACTAATATTATTGGCATTTTAGAAATAAGGAAACAGATAAAGACTGTACTTTAGTACCCATTTCCCAAAGACCAGAAGTAGTCACTTATAAATTTATTGCATTATTTTTATCTTCCCAAATATTTTTTGTAAAAAACTGTTATATACATATATATGTAAATATAGCAAATATAAATATATATGTACAACTATACATACATAGTTGGTTTTATTGTTTATTTTAGAACAGAAAGATCATGTTATATGTATTGCATATTATTAGTCTTTTTCACATAATCTATTAAGAATTTTCTACATAGTACATACACAGCTATCTTATTTATAGCAAATACTGTATTTCATTATGTTGGGTATGCCATAATCAACTTAACCATTACCCCTTTGTGCACTTAGATGATTTCATTTCTTTGCTATTTCATTTAATGTTGCAATAGACTTCACTGTTCATGTACCTGGGCTTTCTTATGACAGAACTTCTTTAGAATGGATTCCCAGGAGAGAAGTACTTTGTCAATGAATATGCAGATTTTACATTTTGATAGCTATTAATAGATTGTTCTGTCATACTTGTTCCTCTCCTCTCCTCTCACCTCTGGTTTGCTTTTTGTTTTTGTTTTCCTTTCCTTGTTATAAGAAATAAGATTTTTTCAAACCTTTTATTTTTTTATTTTTATTTTCTTTAAGATTTTTTTATTTATTATTTTTAGAGAGAGGGGAAGGGAAAGAGGCAGAGAGAGAGAGAGAGACATCAATGTATAGTTGCCTTTGACCTGCCTCCAGCCACAGACCTAGCTGGAGACCTGGCTTGCAACCTGGCTATGTACCCTAGCTGGGAATTGAACCAGCAACCTTTGGGTTTCAGGTGTGCCTTATCCACTGTGCCATCAGCCAGAGCTTCAAACCTTTTATACTCTATCTTTTTTATTTTTTAAAGATTTTATTTATTATCTTCAGAGAGAGGGGAAGGGAAAGAGGCGAAGAGGGAGAGAGACATCAATGTATGGTTGCCTTTCACCTGCCTCCAAACCTTTTATGACTAGTGTTTTAAGTATGATTAAAAAAAAAAAATAAGTGAGATCTGTTCACCACTATTCTCAATAGGGTGTATAACAGGTAATGATAAACACTCAACATGTCTACCCGCTGAACTGGCAAGAAGAATCCTTTATTGGCATTTTCCTGTGAGTTACATAATGTTCATAAACATGGCAAGAGGAGGGGTGATGGGAAAGGATAGAAAAAGTAAGGAATCTTCGACCCTAGAAAGGAAGCTTGGGGTAAAATGCCCCAAGCTTCACTTGTGTTTACCTGGAGGGCATCAGAGTTAGCATAAAGGCACCGATAGAGATGCAAATTTAATTGACTGAAAAAATATTATTATTGTGTTTGTATTCTGTGCATGCATGGTTAAAGCATCTTGGAGGTCATAAAAAAATGTGTTGAACAAAGTCCCTGTCTTTAAGGACATTATAGCTAGTAAAGATGGGCAGGAATTTTCTCTAAATGACTATATTTGAGATGAACATATAAAATGACTAACCCAAAAGCACACAATTGAACAGTAGCAGAATTAATATGAGAATCTAGGTATTATCTCCTTAAATATAGGATAAATATTGGTGAATGAATGACCTATTTCTCATGTTCAGCATGGTTAATGCCAATGTATATTGAAAATTTATTTCAACCAAGGATAAATATAAATACAAAAATTTCGAGGGAATAAAATTACTTCTAGCTGGAGATATTTAAAACATTTAATACAAAATGGTATCTGATTATAGTCTTAAAGCTGAGAAGGACCTCAACATTTAGTAATCAGTGGGGAAGAGAAGCTTCTACATTTAGAAAAATTAGGGAAAAAAACACTGATGTAGAAAAAGATGAGTAAACTGGAGGAATCTTTAATGTGAACCATCAGGTTAGAGCAAGATTATAGAGACTCTTAAGTACTCCTAAAGGTTCCAGGGCTACCAAAAGTTTGGGAAATACTTCTAAAATGTGATGATATTACACGGAATATCATTATTATTTCCAAGTAATTTTTCAGTATTTTATTTTGCAAGAAGAAAAAGATGAGTCTGAGAGCAAAATTCATTGCTTACTATAATTATTTTATTTTTCACTTCTATTTAAAAAAGGGAAAGTTCAGGTAAGTAAAAAATGTTACTCAAAGGGGAGAACCAAGATGGTGGAGGAATAAGTGGAGCTACACCAATCTCTTCTCAGGACCAATCTAGAATTACAACTTAATTGGGGAGAAATCATCGATAATAGACAATAGAACATCAGCTGGGAAGAACCTTTATAACCACAGACAGAACAGAAGAGGCTGCTTCATCACAATGTGACTGGTAGGAAGTGTGGAGTTGTGAAAGCGGTGACTGGACTCCCACAGGCGGAAGCAGAAGGGACAGTGAAACATCTCAGCAGCCAGGGGCTCCACCTGAGAAGTGTGGGATCTAAACCCCCAACTGGGCTTCCCAGACTATAGCAACAAAGCTGAAAGTAAAACAGTGTCCAGGTGTAAAAACCAAAAAGCCACCAAGAGTTGCCAGCCTGAGACACTGAGTTCTTAAAGGGACCATGCACAAAAATACATTGGCACCCACTTACCCTGGGCTCCAGCAGAGGGGGGAGGGGCAAAGTGGACTAGAAATGCTTAGGGAAAGTTTGGGGCAGTGGCTTTGAGGAGAGAGGTGAGGGAGCAGCAGATGAGGTTCCAGTGCTGACCCATCCCCCATAGAGAAGGTAGACCACTCTACTCCAACTGGTGGCAGCCTGAGGGGAAGGGATAGACCCACCCAGCAGTGCCTGACCCTGGTTGCTGATCACAGATTGGTTGGATTAACATCTGAATTAACCCACCCCACCCTGCAGTTGCTAAATGTGGCAGCTAACACAGAATAATTGTATTAACAACTGAGAGAAACAGACTAAGACAGTGGCTTTCTAGTAGCCTCCAACAGACTGACTAGGCCCAGACTGGGACATGAGCTGACATGACCAAGGGCAGACCCAGGAAGTAAAGAAGGTGCACCTCTACACCAAAGAAGATCACACCACAAGGACAGAAAGTCAATGCAGACCAATATAAGAAGCAGAAACAAACAAGAGGTCACCTAAAATAGGGAGATAAAGACAACCCCTCATTGAAAGGAAAGGAGGAATCCCCAGAAAAAGTGCTAAACAAAATAAAGGCAAGCACACTATCAGACATGGAATTCAAAATAATGATGATAGAGAAGCTCAATGACCTCAGCCAGCTCAAAGAAAACTATAAACAACTCTGGGGGAACTACAAAGAACTCCAGGGAAGCTACAAGGAACTAACTGAGAACTACACCGGCATTAAAAAGGACACAGAGAATTGTGTTCGCAGCTGCCGTTGCTCTCTAACGCCAGCACCTCCTCCAGCTCGCAGAGCTCCAGCCGAAGGAGAAGGGGGGGTAAGTAAAGAGGACTCTATACCATGGCTCGTACAAAGCAGACTGCCTGCAAGTCGACCGGTGGTAAAGCACCGAGGAAGCAACTGGCTACCAAAGCCGCTCGCAAGAGTGCGCCCTCTACTGGAGGGGTGAAGAAACCTCATCGTTACAGGCCTGGTACTGTGGCACTTCGTGAAATTAGACGTTATCAGAAGTCCACTGAACTTCTGATTCGCAAACTTCCCTTCCAGCGTCTGGTGCGAGAAAT
>PVIW01009784.1:0-49353 GCA_004026585.1 Noctilio leporinus
TATTTTTAGAAAGAGGGGAAGGGAGAGAGGCAGAGAGGGAAAGAAACATCAATGTATGGTTGCTTTTCACCTGCCTCCAGCCACAGACCTGACTGGAGACCTGGTTTGCAACCTGGTTATGTGCCCTGGCTGGGGAATCGAACCTGCGACCTTTGGGTTCGCAGGCCGGCGCCTCAACCACTGTGCTACCAGCCAGGGTGGCCGTGGCTTTCTGATCCCAGATCCGATTCTTGGGTGGCAGCTTCAGCAGTGTGGTCTTTCCAGCGATGGCCTCCTGGGGCCTTTCTGACTAGGAGAGAGGCATTGCACTGACTAGCAGCTCCCCTGGGAGGTCATTTTCTGTGGTGTTCTAGAAGTCATTCCATATACCCAGCCTAGGGCCTATCACTTTCTTTCATAACTAGAGTGGCTTCTGTTCCTAGACCTGAACTTCACTTGATTTCTAGATGTGGGCAGGGCTCCTCCCACTATAGGGTTGTTATATAGTTGTTATCCTTTTTGCTTAGGCTCATACCCCAGATCCCCTCAACTCCCATCCCCATCTCTCAATTTATTCCTTATATATCCTTTCAATCTCAATTCAAACACGTTCTCTGGGATATTATCCCTGATCCCTAAAACCAGATCAGTTTTTCTTGTTCAATATGGTGTCAACGCATGTTTTTTTTAATGCATTATCACACTTTGTAATTATGCACCTATTTGTGCGACTCTGGAATTTGAGTCCCAGGGGACTTGACTATTTTGTTTTACTCCCTTGCCTAGAGTTGGTGCTTAACATGTGTGCTGAATGAATGAATGAATAGAATGGAGGCAGCCAGGCTCCAGGGTGTTAGGATGAAATCAAACTTCCAAGTAACCCTGACAGGCCCTGTGTCATCTCCTCTAGGCCTTTTCCCAGTCACATTTTCCTGTGACTTGCCAGCCAGCCTGAACATGCTGTTTTCCAAGTCTCCACATAGGGTGTTTCTTCTTCTTTGCTTGCTATTTTTTTTTTTTTTTCCTTTTATTAATTCCAGAGAGAGAGAGAGAGAGAGAGAGAGAGAGAGAGAGAGAGAGAGAGAGAAAGAGAGGGAGAGAGAAACATTGATGTGAGAGAGAAACATGGGTCAGTTGCCTCTTGCACACTCCCCAACTAGGGACCAAACCCGCACCCCAGGCAAGTGCCCTGAGCGTAACGGAACCTGCGGGTTTGCAGGACGACGCCCAAACCACTGTGTCACCATGTCTGGGCTGCACAGGCTGTTCCCGCTGCTTGGATATCTATTCCCTCTTCCCCCGACTTTTATTCATTCTGCTGGTTTCAGACGAAGACAGTTTCTCTTTTGGGAAACCTGTACTTCAGACAGTTACGTACTCTTCGTATTTTTTCCAGTGTACTAAAAACTATTACATTAAAAGCTGCTTGCTTCTTATCGGTATCTCCCTCTGCAAGCGCGCTGTCTTGTTCATGGGTGTACGCAGCGCGGGGCAGCCAGCCTCAATCGGGAATCTCTGCACACTCCCCTGGAGCCCACGAACAGTGAGGAGCTGTAATCTGGGGGCTGTGAGACTGGGAGAGGAGGCTGGGGGAGGTTTGTTCCACTCCAACCCGTGGCTCGGTCCCCAGATCACCGGGCGGGAGGCCTGGCGCGGATTCTGTGGGGGATGGGCAGGGAAAGTTTCTTCCTCCGCTCCCTCCAGGAGAGTTGCGGGGGAGGGGCGGAGAGAGGGAAGCTCCTTCCTAAGAGGCTTCTTGGCACCCAGCCGCTAGGAAGGAGGGGGAAGGGAGTGTGATGAATGCAGGCTTTCTCCTGGCCGCTGGCCTCCAAGCCCTGCGAGGGAGGAAAACCGAGGCAGAAAAGGGGAGGGAGAGGACAGGAGGGAGGAATCGAGGAGGGAAGGGTCTGTTTGCTTTGGGAGATGGGGTGGAGAGGGGCTGAGGTAGCGCTGAAGGGCAGGGCTCCCAAGAGCCAGCCAGGCCCCTGCTACACCAGATCAGCTCTGGAAATAACCTGAAATCACTCAGAATATACACTGGGAACTTTCTTAGGACCGGCTCATCTTCACATATCAGAGCTGGAAAGTTCTTCAGAGGGTTGGGTTTGGGGCGGAGGGGAGGGAAATTTCCAGAACTAGCTCGGAGGAGTCAGACCTCCAGGAAGTCCTGGACTCTTTCTCTCTTCCTCCCTCATAGCTGGAAGAGATGGCGTTTTAAAAAACCCGTGACTACCTTGCATGCAATTCCCAGCACTTAAAATACCTGTAAGATGACGAAACGGATCCCTTCCCTCTGTTCTTCCCACGGGTTTGCCATTTCCCAAAGGCAGAGTCCCTCTCACTATCTTAGTGCTTTCCAGAACAATGGCCTCAAACTGGCAGCCCATCCGAATTGCAATTGCATGGGGAAGCTTGCTGCAAAATGTTTTTCCTGGTTCCAGTGATTCCGATTCCTTGGAGCCGAGTTAGGGACTTGAAACTTGAGGTTTAACAGTGAGCTAAGTGAGCACACTGGGTTTGGGGGTGGGGAGCAACTCCAAAGGGCCTGGCAGTGTTGCCTGAAGGGGCTGGAACTGTATTTGGTATTTGCAGGGCAAACAAATGGTGTGTAGGGAAGTATGGATTGAACTAGGGTCTGTGTATCCGTGCATCTAACACTTGGAAAGGAGATACTCGCAAGCAGTGTTAGCCATACAAAAGATAAATATTTATTCAGAACAAAACTTTTAACAATGGATCTTACATTCTAAGCCACAAGTAAATAGCAAAACAAAATGCAAAGGGAAGACAAAAACTAAGTAGTGTATTGTCTTTTCTCCTTTAACTTGGTAACAGTTGACCCAACACCTTCTCTCTTAGCCTAGTATATTTTGCAGTTAACAAGTCACACTGTTTAAAACAGTCTTTCTCTTGGGAGTCAAGATTGCAGATGAACTCCATTAGCTGCTGCTTCTCTGGGGTTTCTAACTATCGATGCTAAGGTGCAAATGTAAACCTTTGGTAGGTTTCCTTCCACAGGAACACCCCCATTTCTCACTGGTGGCGATGAAGGGGGAAGGGTAAGGCCCCAAAAGGTCAGGCACACTTCAATCCAGACGTGGTACCCCAGGGCACGAGTACACCCTGGATTACATTCTTTTGTCTCCTCATCTCCCAGGATTTAGAAGAAGCCCCTGCTAAATCTTGTTTTTCTGCTTCCTCCTCAAAATGATTTCTTAGCATTCTTCTGGGCACACTATTCTGCAGAGA
This sequence comes from Noctilio leporinus, assembly GCA_004026585.1. NCBI lineage: Eukaryota > Metazoa > Chordata > Mammalia > Chiroptera > Noctilionidae > Noctilio > Noctilio leporinus. Next base: position 3,229 of record PVIW01009784.1, read on the forward strand.
TCAGACTTGACGGGCCCTCAAGTGTTGAGGAAAATGTTGTGAAGTGTGAGAGGTAGTGGAATGAGCACCGGGCTTGGGGTCAGGGAACTCCACCCTAGGCTAGCTTGGGCGCCAGACAGCTATGCTTTTGACCCATTTGGTCTCTCTGGGCCTGTTTCACTGTTGGAAAATCATGGAATTGGCGTAAACCAAGTTTTAGGTCCTTTCCCACAGGAAAGTTCTAGATTCCATGATTCTATGAAAAATGGCTGCTAAGCCACCAAAAGAGCTGTCACAAAGTCCATGCATTTTAAAGCCATAAGAGAGGCCCTTGGCCACCATTCAGAGCTTATTGACTTAGATTATATACACTTCTTACAACACTGGTTTCACAAATTCTCAGACCACACAGATTTGAAGCAGCAAATTAAAAGGGAGGGAAAGAGCTGCAAAAGCTAGACACCCTGACAGAAGCCACAGTCAACAATGTTTTCAAGTCAACAAACACTGATGGAGTGCCTACCACGTGCTGGGCTCCGTACCTAGTGCTAGGGCTTAAAGATAAGGCAGGCAGCCCAAAGGGTGAAAATCCGGGGAAAATACAAGGTAGAGGGAGTAACAAGTACAAAAAAAAAAAAAAAAAAAAAAAAAAAAAAAAAAAAAAAAAAAAAAAAAAAAAAAAAAAAAAAAAAAAAAAAAAAAAAAAAAAAAAAAAAAATTCCCCAAATACAAAAACACAAAATAAGAAAAAAGGGGGACTGGCGACAGACATATCCGTACACTATAGTTCTCCGTAGTCATTACTGATGACAAGAGTCACCAATTCTGAAAAGGCTGCAATGGAGTAAACTCGATTTAAGAAGGCAGAAAGAGATCATTTTTGTAGGTTTAAAAAGATCTCCTTCGAACACGATAAAAAAATGGTTTGAAAAAACGTTTTGGCACTTCAGAGGGGTACGCTGGCTCTGTATTCACTCTGGCAAGCAGGTGGAGCATTCAGTGCCCGGCTACGCCAGTCAGCTGGGCCGCCACGGAATTATGAACAGCTTTGGGGCACTGGGCGAAGGCGTGTCCTCGCTTGCCACAGAGGTTGCACACGATGCCCTTCCGGCAGTACGGGCTCAGGTGCCCCTCCTCCCCACACCTGAAGCACCTGTCCTGCGTGCAGCTGCCGCTCAAGTGGGTCCGGGAACCACATTTGAAGCACGTCTTCGGCTGCCCCTTGTACCAGCTGTAGCCCCGCTCGGCCCCCAGGTAGAAGGCCCCGGGAAGGTGCTTCACTCCACCCTCCCCTTGGCGCAGCTCGATCTCGCACCTGTACTCGCCAGTCCAGATCCCAAACCTGTCGGTCACTTTCATGGGCACGGCCAGCACTTCGCAGTGGCGCTTGAGCCAGGTCACAATGTCCTCCACGTCCACGGTCTCGTTCCGGAAGAGGATGAAGAGTGTCTTCAGGCTGGCCTTGCTCCGCCCCAGCACCACGAAGTTCTCCCAGCAGTCCTCCAGTTCGCGCTTCTCCTCGTAGACGCGCAGAAACAGGGCCAGCTTCTCCGCCGAGCGGAAGCTCACGTCGAACTCGCGGCTGCCCGGGATCTGGATGACTGCGTAGATGTCGCTGGGGTCCATGCCGATGGAGCGCAGGATGAGCGAGCCCACCACAAAGTCCCGGGTCGGGCAAGCGCCCTCCTCTCCCTGGAAGCAGATGCGCACGAGGAAGCGGCCCTTGTTCGGGCCAGTGGCGGAGCCCGCCGCTGCCGTCCCGGGCTCATCCTGGGGGGGCCGCTCGGCCGTGTCCTCGGCCGCGCCGGGCCTGTTCGGGGTCGCCATGGCCGCCCCCTCGGCCTTCTTCCTCCTGCCCCCCTCTGCTGCGCCGTTCTTCTTGCGGGGGTCCGCCGCCTCGCCGGCCGGGTCTCTCCGACGGCCCTTTGGGTCCCCGCGGCCGGCCGGGGGGAAGTCGCCAAGGCCCAGCGCTGCCAGGCCCGCGGGGGCGCCAAGCCCGCCGCCCACGCCGCTGCTGCTTTCCTCCTCTCGCCGCGGCGGCCGCGACTCGCGGAACTCCCCCTTCTTCTCGGCCAGATTCTTCACCACCTGCGCCCAGCCCATCTTCTCGCGGCCGCTCTCGTTCTCCTCGGCCCGGACCGCTGGGCGCGCGGCGGGCAGAAGCTGCGGCCGCCCTCGCTTCCTCTCCTCCTCCAGGACTCCGCCGGTGGCCATGTTATCTCCTTCCCAGCATTCTCCTCTCGTTCCCGCAGCCAAAGGGCGCCCATCGCGCGGTGCTGTGGGGTTTTGTTGGGTGCGTTTTTTTTTTTTTTTGAAATTTGATGCTTCTTTTCCCCGCCCCACCAAAAATATTTACATGAGGCTAGAGGCGGCCAGCCCCAGCCCGGAACCCCCTGGTAACGGCCCAGCGGAGTTTCCGCCGGGCCTCGCGAGCCCCACCTCCTGGGCAGCGACGCGGGATGGGGAGCTTGGAGCGCGTCCCTGTCCCTTGCGAGGGTTTGGCAGCCTTGGGCCTCGCTCTCGAGGATTTGGTATTTCGCAAGCGGTCCTCGATGATTTCATTCAAGCTGCATTACCATCCAACGGTCCACAGCCCAGAGGCGGGACAGAGTTGAAGAAGATCTCGCCCATTTTGTTTGCTTTTGTACTTTTTTCCCCTATTAAAACAAAATGAAACTTAGCTCTGTGCTCCTCCTAAAGCTGACCACTCTGCGGTTTTAAAAAAATGTTGGATTATGAACATTTTCAAACATACAGGAAGTTAAAAGAACTTTACAGTGTGCATTTTACCTTTGGCTTTTTACTATTTTAACTTGCTATCGTTAAAGTTTTACCTTTATCACACGACAGCTCTATCCATCAGTCCTTGTGTTTTTGACAGTTTTCAAGTAAGTTACATTCCATTACTTAAAAAAGAAAATTCCTTGCATACTCGAGAAAACAATTGACTACATTGAGCGCTGAAGTGCCCTTCGCAAGCCTTATTACATGGAATCTCCCCAAACAATGCTGTAATTACCCATTCTACAGGAACTTGGGGGCTTGGAGATTGGTTAAAGCAATTTGGCCAAGTGACAGAGTTAATAGGGCGCCCCTAGTTATAAATAGATGGCTTATATTTATTTATTAAACCTCTTGGCTTCTGACATTGTGGACCAAAGACTATTTGCATCAGATTCTCTAGGAAACCTCTTTACTTAGATTCTCTGGCTTAAGTTAGCACCGGACAGAATCTATTCCTCTTTCATCTGCCTCAACTGGTTCTTTGCAAGTATTGATAAAATTTAGGTGGTTGAGGAGATGGGTTTAATATTATCTCTTGCCAGCATTGTCTTCTTTCTGTATGTATGTACATTTCAGGGTGTTTCAGTGATTTTCCCAACTTCAGGGGAAGAAAAGGTGAATTGTGGAGTCGGGGAGACCCAAGTTTGAACCTGAGTGCTTCAATTCTCCTTTCCGATGGGGCCAATGACTTAGCTTTCATAGCTCCAATATTTCTCATCCACTGTAAAGAGATATTTATATCCACTGTCAGAGGATGAATGTGAGGGTTCAAGGAGATAACCCGTGTTAAAGAGTTTGATGCAGCTCTTGCTGGTGGCGTGGGCCTAGGAACCCAAAGGTCGCAGGTTTGATCCCCAGCCAGGGCACATAACCAGGTTGCAAGCCAGGTCTCCAGCTGGGTCTGTGGCTGGAGGCAGGTGAGGGGCAACCATATGTTGATGTTTCTCTACCTCTCTGCTTCTCTCCCTTCCTCTCTCTCTAGATATAATAAATAAAATCTTAAAAAAAAAAAAGAAGTTTGGTGCACAGTGGGTTTTCAAGGTAGGTAACAGGATTGGTTAATTTAATGGCTGGAAAATGCTATCAAGGAATAGGTACCCCCACTTTCCTTTCTTCCATCCCATTCAGTTAACTGCCCTCATAGTCCCACAATTCTGGGATTGACACACAAATATGACAGTACCTAGAAGCAGATGAGAGAAAGCAGATGAGAGAATGCTTTTCTGCAATTTTTTTTTTTTTTTTTTAAATTCTAAGTGTAATGAAAAATTTCCCCAAAAGTCTCAAGAAGACTTGTCACCCTACTTTTTGGCCAGACATTTATTACATGCCTTAGATTATGCCTATAACTGGTAAGGGAAATGGGCCCACTAAGCCTAGCTTAGATAAATCATGACTACTGGAGGGGGAGTTGTGACTAGGGCTGGGGCCTATCTGCTCGAGAGACAGTACATGTCTGAATAAGATGAGGAGTTGTTAGCTGAGATGGTTGGGGAGAATGGGTGGTGGGTAGGCAACCACTTGAGTTTGCCACGTATTTCTACCTCCTACGTTTTAACTGGTTTATGGTACAGAGATTTTCAGCTGGAATGCTGTGGTAGAGTGGGCTCTGCAAAAGGGGATGCCTGATACAGTGATTCCTTCAGCTTTAGGGCAAGCCAAGAGGGTCCTGGACAATCAGGGTGCCCAGCTGATCACTTACCATAGCAGTCTCTTCTGTTTACCATAGTATGCAGTGCAGTTTAAAGTATTTTCCTACTTCGGCCAAGATGGAGGTGGAGGTAGGCATGCTTTGTCTACTTCCACCATAAGAAGAAATATAACCAACTCAAACCCAAAACAACCAGAACTACCAGAAAATTGAACTGCATGGAAGTCAAACAAACAAAGATAAAGACAGGTAGAAGGGGCGGAGCTGGGCAGAGTGGAGGCAGTGTGTCATCAGCGGGCAGGAGTGACAGCAAGGCCATGGCTATGGCTGGTTGGTGGAAAGCACAGTCTCACATTACAAAAGCCTGGAGGGACACCTAGGGGGCACTCCTGGCCCCAGACCAGACTGTGCGGCTCACAGTTCCAGCACTGGGGAAAAGAAAGCCTCATTGCTTCTGGCTGTGAAAACAGGTGGGGTTTGGGGCAGTGGAAGAAACTGCGGGTCTCTTAGTAGTTTCATTTGTTTAGAGAGCCCCCTCAGTTCTAAGTCATCTGTAAACCCACCCACTCTGGGAATCACAACCAGGGCAACAGGTAGATATGCCCGTCTCATACAGGAAGCAGAAGTACCTGGAAAAAAGGCAAGTTCTGAACGCTACCCCTTACAATCTAATGTGTGATAGCTCTACCTAAGACAACACAGGGAGCTGTCAAGTTGAAGAGACAGAGAAGTATATGATCCAAAAGAAGGAGCAAATCAAGATTTCAGTGGGAGAGCTAAGTGACGAAGAGACAGACAACCTAACATATGCAGAATTCAAAACACTGAAAATGATGCTCACAGATTTGACAGACATGATTAGGCATGGCAGATGCGTAAGGGAAGATGTGAAGGCTATGCTAAATGAAACAAAGGAAAATCCATGCAGACCAATGATGAAGGGAAGGAAGCTGGGGTTCAAATCAATCATTTGGAACATAGGGAAGAAATAAACAGTCAGCCAGTACAGAATAAAGAAATAAGAATTGAAAAAATACAAGGAGAGGCTAAGGAACCTCTGGGACAATTTTAAATGTGCCAACATCTGAATCATAGGAGTGTCAGAAGAGGAGGAGGAAGAGCAAGAAATTGAAAACTTATTTGAAAAAGTAGTGAAGGAAAACTTCCCAAATTTGGGGAAGGAAACAGACATACAGATCAAGGAAGCACAGAGAGTCCCAAATAAGCTAGACCCAAAGACACATCATTAATTAAAATGCCAAAGGTTAAAGATAAAGAAAGAATCTTAAAAGCAGCAAGCGAAAAGAAGGGAGTTACCTACAAAGGGTTTCTTATAAGACTATCAGCAAGTTTCTCAAAAGAAACTTTGCAGGCAAGAAGGAGCTGCTGGCAAGAAGTATTCAAAATGAGGAAGAGCAGAGACCCACAACAAAGATGACTCTATCCAGCAAAGCTATCATTTAGAATGGAAGGGCAGATTGAGTGCTTCCCAGACAAGGTAAAGCTAAAGGAGTTCATCATCACCAAGCCATTATTGTGTGAAATGTTAAGGACTCATTTAAGAATAAGAAGATCAGTGCTCACTTTGGCAGCACATATACTGAAATGGACGATACAGAGAAGATTAGCATGGCCCCTGAGCAAGGATGACATGAAAATTTGTGAAGCATTCCATATATTTTTAGTGAAATAAGCCAGTCAGTGAAAGACAAATACCATATGATCTCACCCATTACAGGACAATAATGAACAAAATAAACAAACAAGCAAAACAGAACAAGATACATGAAAACAATGAATAGACCTTCAGTGGGCAGAGGAGAGGGGGGAGAGGGGAGAAGGAGGCAAAGAAGGGGAGCAGTTTAGCCAAGGAACTAGCATGGACGAATGCTAGTTCGTCCATGCTAGCATGGACACAGACAACAAGTGGGATTGACTTTGGAGGGGAGTGGGTGGGTGGGGAAGGGAACAGAGGGGAGTAAAAAGGGGATGGATGTAATACAACAACAATAAAATTTAAAAAAAGAATAAGAAGATCAAAACTATGAACATTCAAATTACAACAAACTCACAACTATCAACAACAAAATAAATGAAAGATCAAATAAAAACAAACTAAGCAAACAACCAGAATAAGGCCAGAATCCTACGTATGGGGATCATTTGGAGGGTTATCAGCTGGGAGAGCAAAATGGAGAAATGGGGAAATGGTGCAGGGATCAAGAAGCATAACTGGTAGGAACAAAATAGACAAGGAGGTGTTAAGAATAGTATAGGAAAGGGTGAAGCCAAAGAACTTACATGCGCGGCTCGTGGACATGAACTAAGGGCCGGTGGGACTGCTGGAGGGAAGGGGAGTACTGGGCAGAGGGTAGCAAAGGGGAAAACATTGGGACAACTGTAAAAGCATAATCAATAAAATATACTTAAACTATTTTCCTATGATTTTAAAGAGGAGGATAAGTTTGGGAGCTCTGGCCTAGTTTTTTTTTTGTTTGTTTGTTTTATTTTTTATTTTTAGGATCTATGTGTTTATTTTTAGACAGCGGGGAAGAGAGAGAGAAAGAAAGAGAGACAAACATTAATGTGAAAGAGAAACATCGATCCGATGCCTCTAGCACACGTCCCGACCAGAGGCTGTACCTGAAACCCAGGCAGGATTTCTGACCTGGAATCCAATTGGCAACCTTTTGCTTTGTGGGACAACCCACTGAGCCACACCAGTCAGGGCTGGCCTGGAATTGTTTAGTAATATTCCTTGATTGCAGTGTAGATGATTTCAAATTACTGTGGTACCTCAGTACTTGTTGGCTTCAGAACTTATCCAAGTCAGTACTCCTCGGCTTTTGACGAGAAGAAATGTTTCATCATTTAGGCACTTGCTCGCCATTCGAGGCACTTGCTAGAACTTGCATGAGTCACAATGCCACCCCACAAGAAACATGCTTCATCAATTGTTGCTTGCTCACCACTTGTCGGAACAAATTAACAAGTACCCAGGTACCACTATATTTGCTCCTCCAAATTATTTTTTACACTGGAACTCACTTTTAAATTTATGTCCAATGTAGCAAATCTGGGGTGTGGAGAGAGAATTGGGGTGGGGCAAGAGTGGGAGCTGATACTATAGTCCAGGCATGAGAGGATAGCAGAGTATATGTGGTGGTAGTGAGCAATCTGATCCCAGATGTACTTTGAAGGTATTGCCGACAGAGTTGGATGACTCCAAAGAGAAAGTTGTCGTTTTGCCTTGGGTGAAACTGTTGCTGGGGAAAGACGGCATGAGAGTTGCCTATTAGGTGTCCAAATGGAGACACTAAGTAGACAACTGGATGTACGTGCCTGGAATTCAGCCGAGAAGCTGCAGATGTGAGTCTGGGAGGCGTCTGGGTAGAGGCAGCATCTGCACATGGAGTGAAAGCAGATAGAGAAAAAGAGGACCAGATTTGAGTCCTGGGGGACTCTGATAATAAAGGGAGAAGAGGAACCAGCAAAAGAGAAGAAAAGGTGGTAGGAAGTAACTCAAGAGAGTGGTTTCCAGGATGCCAAGTTTAGAAAGTGTGTTAAGGAGGGAGTGACCCATTGTGCCAAAAGCTGCAGATAGGCCCAGTAAGATGAGAACTGAAACGGGACGGTGAGGTTTAGCAAAGTGGAGACCGCTAGAGGCACTGACAGGGCAGTTTCAGTGGAGAGGTGCAAAGTGGAAGCCTGACTGAAGAGGGAGAAAGGAAAGGGAAACAGTAGGCAAGTGGTAGTTTTGCTGTGAAGCAGAAATGGGAGAGGAGCTGGATGGAAGTGGTCACTTTTATTTTTTATTCTCTTCTGAAGATTTTTTTTTTTCCATTGCTTTTTGAGAGAGAGAAAGAAAGGGAGAGAAGAAGGCAGACAGAGAAACATCAGTGCAAGAGAGAAACACCCTATTCATCTGTTGCCTCTTGTAGGCACCCCCCACCCCATAACCTGGACCAGGGGACTGAACTGCAACCTTTTGGTTATAGGTCGATACTCTGACCAATTGAGTCACGCCAGCCAGGGATCAATTCTTTTTCTTTTTTTTTTCAGAGAGAAGGGCAGGGAGGGAGGAAGAAAGGGAGAGAAGCATCAGTGTATGGTTGCCTTTCACCTGCCTCCAGCTGGGGACCTGGCTGGAGACCTGGATTGCAACCTGGTTATGTGCCCTGGCTGGGAATCAAACCAGTGACCTTTGTGTTTGAAGGCCAGCACCACTGAGCCACCAACCAGAGCCTCTCTCTCTCTCTCTCTCTCTTTTTTTTTTTTTTTAGAAGGAATTCACCTCTGAGCTCTGTCCTTGGCTCAGAAAGTATCGAGTCAATGTCAGTATAATTAAAAGTTTGTGCGGCCAACACTTTTGGGACAGACCTCATATGGTGGTATCCCAATGGGAATGATAGAGAGGAGAGGGTGATGAGAAAAAAAGGGGTGAATTGCTGGGGAAGTATCTTAGAGAAAGTGGGAATAAGATTCAGTGTATAATTGTAGGGACCTGTCTCGGTACGCAATCTAAGTAGTCAAAGGAGGGAGGCGAGTATGTGGGTAAACGAAGTGACTTGAACCTTCCTTTGAGTTTACTGATTCCACGACTTTCTTAGTGAACTAGGAAGCAAAGTCAAGAGGCAGGATGGGGAAGGAAGTGATGTAGGTTTGATGAGAAGAGAAATATGACAATTCTTTCGGACGTTGGGCGGGAGCAGCTGAGATACTCGAACCCGAGTTGAGAAGAGTGTGTAGAGCGCTACATTTTGCCCTCCGAGGTTAGTCCCTCGGGGCACTCGGTAGTCTGCGTCGGTTTCCTTGGCGACGCAGATCGCGAAGACGCTTTGGGTCTCCAAGGGAAGTTTGAGTGGCCTGAGTTACCACGCGATCCACGCTGAGACAAGGAAGAGGGAGAAGCTGAATAAATAGATCCCAAGAGATCAGTACCCAGCGGACTCACGAAGCTTCTTCCCTTTTCTCCAATGGAGTCCGTCTTTCCGAAGTAGGTAAAAAGGAGGACCGAGAGGTGGTGAAACACGTTCGCGCGTCCTCCCTTCGGGCCCTCGCTGGCGCTTCTCCCACCGCCCGCTCCCCGCCTACGTCCCTCTAGCCGCGCTGCTCACGCAGCTCTCCCGGTTCTGGGTCGGCTTGTGTCCGTAATAAGCTGCGGTTTTGGGTTCGAAAGTGTACACTTTCCACGTTTGCTGCCTACATCCCCATGGGTTGGGACTGATGGAAGTTCTTTCCCGCCCCAACTCTTTCCAGACCTAGCTACTCCGGGAGTCGCTCCACAGGCCATAAGTTTCAGATTCTGGTGAGTATGGGGTGATCAGGGCGGGGATGGCGGTTCCCTGACCCTGAAGTCCTTCTGCCCCCGACCCCCGCGGAAGCGACTGTCCCTAGTGGTGGAGTCCTGAGACCTGAATTTCAGGACCTGTTGTATCACACGTTTGCTTTGGGGCCGGCGCATGCCTCTGAACCTCAGTTTTCTCACCACCTTGTCGGAATGTCAGAGTATATTATGCTGCTCTCTTATTTATCTCTGGTTTCTACTCTGGTTCCCTATTGGGTCTTTTCCTTGCCTTCTCTTTCTCACAGTTCTTAGCACCTCAGAGCCTGGATGTGCTTAGTAAATTCTGACTGGCTGATAAAAAAAGTGATAGCTAGTGGTTATGGAGCTCTTACCACATGCTTTATAAATACCTCAGAATTCTCGCACCCACATATGGGGGTAGGTTTATCATTAGATCCAGTTTAAAGCTGAGAAAATTGAGGCCCAGAGAGGTAAGGTCACTTGCTCAAGGTCACAGATAATCTGTAAGGGGTGAAGCTGGGATATGAACCCACCAGACTGTGTGACTGATTATGTTATGTCCGGCAGGACTATGGTCCATGGCAGCAGGCTAAGCAGAAAATCAAGCGGTCCACCGTGCTTCCAATACTACAAGCCAGCAACCGTAAGAAACGCAAAATGAAGACTTGGGTTAGTGCCCAGCCAGGTGAGCAGAGGCAACTGGGGGCTGCCGTGGGATTTGGGGATAGGATAGAGTAGACGCTATTTGCCCTTGGTGACACCACTTATGAGGGGGGACCCAATGGAATTATCTTCTTGGGAGTGGGCCTCTTGTAGTACAGGCTTCTCCCTTTAGGTGAATGAATGTTCTAGGAACCCATCTGGATCAGTGTACCAGCTAGCGTTGCTGTGAGAGGCTGCATTTGGGTTCAGTGAATTTTTTGGAAGACTCTTTCAGTGCATTTGCCCATTTCGTGATGGATGACTTAGGAGCACACCTGCCCACACCATGTTGGGTGTTCAGCAGCCTTGACCAAAAACAGCAAGACCCTTGTGCCCCACCATTTCTATTTACCTGATTTCGCCCTGGGCAGCTTTTTGTTTGCTTGTTTCCGCAGATGAAAAAAGTCCTCAAAGGGAAACGTTTTTGCCAATGTGGAAGAGGTGAAATATAAAATGGCAGAAGCACTATAGGCATCAAAACTGATATGTTCAAATACTATTTTGAGCAGTGTAAAAAATGTCTTGATAAGGGTATTGCATCAAATGGAGAATACTTTGAAGGTGACTGAAGTTTAAACATGTAAGAATAAATACAATTTTTAAAAATAAAAATGGAATCAACGACCCTTTGGTTTGCAGGTTGGCACTCAATCCACTGAACCACACCAGCCAGGGCTGTATTGTTTTTTAAAAATGCATGCAACCTGAACTTATCTTAAAATAAAAAGTTTAATTAAAAAAAGGTAAATCAGGACTACTACCATTAATGAAAAGAAATACTCATTATTAAAGCTACAGATTTTCCTATGTACTTAAGTTTAATTTACAAATCTTATTTTTTTATAAATATGTGTAAGGGGGATTTTGGAATTTGGTTAATTAAATTCCCCTGTATCATTTAAAAAAAATATTTTATTTATTATCTTCAGAGAGAGGGGAAGGGAGAGAGGCAGAGAGGGAGAGAAACATCAATGTATGGTTACCTTTCACCTGCCTCCAGCTACAGACCTGGCTGGAGACCTGGCTTGCAAACTGGTTATGTGTCCTGACTGGAAATCGAACCAGCAACCTTTGGGTTCCAAGGCTGGCACCTGTCCACTGAGCCACCAGCCAGGGCTAAAATTCCCCTCTATCTTTTAAGACCTACTTAAAAATTAATATATTTATTTTAATCTAAATAGTTCACAGATTAACAAAAACCATTGCGTATTTAATTCTTGTACATATGATAAATAAATTACTAAATACAGGTAATCTTATGTCCTTTTAAAAGTTTTGGAATTTAGCCCCAGCTGGTGTGGCTCAGTGGATTGAGTGCTGAATGTGGACTGAAAGATCACTGAATGTGATTGATTCCCAGCCAGGGCACATGCTTGGGTTGTAGGCCAGGTCCCCAGCTGGGGGCATGTGAGAGGCAACCAATCGATGTTTCTCTCGAGTATCACTGCTTCGCTCCCTCTTTTTCTCCCTCCCTTCTCTCTCGAAAATAAATTTTTAAAAATATTTGAAAAAAATTGGAATTTATACACATTTAATAAGTGCCTTAAACCTTTCAATTTAAAACAGATCTAAATAAAAATCTCATTTACACATTTTAAATTAGAACCATAAGATTAATCTATTAATCATTCTATCTCTTATTACAGTGAAATATCAGGTATATACAGTAGTTCCCTGTTACTGATTTACAGGGGACAGACCTCCAGTGGGCCCCTGAAACGGAGGATAGTACTCAACCCCATTAATACTATGTTTTTTCCTGTACATACATACCTATGATAAAGGTTAATTTATAAATTGGACACAGTAAGAGATTAACAGTAATTACTACTGCCCTGGCTGGTATGGCTCAGTGGATTGAGCACCAGCCTGTGAACCCAAGGGTCGGTTTGATTCCCGGTTAGGACGAGTGCCTAGGTTGTAGGCCAGGTCCCCAGTTGTGGGTATGTAAGACTCAACGGATGCATGTGTCTCTCACACAATGATGTTTCTTCACCTCCCTCCCTCTTCCTTTCTCTAAGAATAAATAAATAAAAATCGTTAAAACATTAAAAAGAACAATAATTACTACTAATAAAGTAGAACAATCAATGATAGGCAGTTATTATAGTGAGAGACAGCTGTTGCCTGGAGAGGCCACCACTATTGCGACAAGTGGTCACTATAGCGAGAGGCAGCCGTGATGAGGACAGGCAGCTGCATGGCCATTTCTGTGATAGGTAATAAGGGGGAAAACAATACGGTCTCCTGACAGGTGGGCACTGGGCACATACAGGAGCTGCTGCAGGGGTGGGAGCCTACCGCCCACCGGCACCTCCCCCCACGCGCACAGCTCCTTCTGGTTACAGGCAGCCCTGTTATTAGAAGGATCGTGATTTTATTGAAACCAAAACATCGTTCCCTGTAATTATGACCTTTGGTTCATGATTTGCCTTAACATCTCTATGCCTAATCCTAAATGTTTTTACTTAGCCAAAAATTAGCCCCTGAGGGACCTGAACACTGGATTGGGTAATTTTCCTGATAAATGCATAGAATGACTGTGCTGTGAAAAAAAGAAAAAAAGTAGTACAGTCATAACAACATACTGTATTAAAAGTTGTGAATGTGGTCTCTCTCAAAAAATCTTTTGTACTGTGCTGCTCCTTCTCATGACGATGTGACATGATGCCGTACCTATGTGATGAGGCGCAGTGCACTGAGTGAAGTAGGAACTGTGACACAGCGTTAGGCTGTTACCGGCTGAAGATTTGTTGGAAGGGGAATCACTGAGCCATAACGATGTCACGTCGTCTACCCACAACTTAATGCCTTTTCTGTCTTGACTAAGCACTTACCGTGCACTGTGGTTGTAACTTGGGCAATTTGGAGGTGCAACAGCAGAAACTAGCACAAGTTTATTTTTTCTTCACAATTTCATGGATGGAAGATTTGTTCTTATTGTAGACCTTAGCGATTGTCAGCATATGATTTTTTTTTCTTTCCTGTTGGAGCACTTGCACCTTTTCACTTAAAGGAAGCCGTTGATGGCTTCTCTTTGGCATGTCTGAATTGCCAGCAGCAGTACCCTAGTGCTTTGGGGCCCTTGTTAAGTAAAGACACCTCACGCACAAGCACTGTGCTGTCGCCACAGCCGATCTGATCACCCAAGTGGCCACTAAGTGACTAACAGGCAGGGAGCATATACGTGCAGCATGTATATGCTGGACAAAAAGATGATTCACGCCCTTGGTAGGGCAGGCGGGGTGGTGCGAAATCTCCTCGTCCTTCTCAGATGGTGGACAATTTAAAACTTCCGAGTTATTTCTTTCTGGAATTTGCCAGTGTATGTTTTTGGATTGTGCTTGACTGTGAGCAACTGAAACTGCAGCAAGTGAAACCATGGATAAGGGGAAACACTGTACAGGTAATTCGTTTGTTCACACACAAGTGTTTTATTTTCCAGGGGGACGGGTATTGGTTCACTGAAGAAATAATATTTTTCTGACATGAACCAGGTTGCACCTGAGGCAGGGTCTCTGGTGGGGGCTGAGAATGCAGCTGTGGCCTTTGTGATGATTTGGGTGACTTGTGTCGTGCTGGTTCAGGATTCGCTGAGAGGAAGCAGGGACTCTAAGAACATGCCCTTTAAATGCCTTATTCTGATCTGAATTATTTTCCTATACACCTTTTCTGGCAGGACCACAGCTTTTATAGCTATTTCAGAGATTAACCAGTTGGAGTTTTGCATTAGCCTTTGTCTGATGGTGTGGTCCTGATCCCAATTCTCAGGTCATTAGTAATAACAGTGACAACCAATTATGTGTATTTAGCACTCAATGTATGTTAGCTACTATTCCAGACACTTTAGAATATAGTTACTTCTTATTTTATTTTCATAACAACCCTATTAACTAGGCATGATAGTTATTCCTATTTTACAGATGGGGTGATTGAGGGACAGAGAGATCATGAGACCTGCATAAGGTCACACAGCTGACAGAAGGCAGGGTGTAGATTCAGACCCAGGCTGTCTGGCTTGTTGGTTCTTGCTCTAAATCCCCGCCCTGTCTGAGCTTGCTACTGGTCAAGCTGGTGGGAGAGATCAGGGGCCCCTTGCTGTTTCCTGTTCTCCTCCTCCCCTCTGTCTGTACCCACAGTTACTGGGTATGTGGAAGTTCCCCGGGCTTCTTTATCCCTTATATCAAGGCCCAGAGAGGGACCCAGGAACTTACTGATTGATGTGAATTTCATCCTTTGTCTCATTGTCACACATTATAAAGTTGTAAGGGGCTAGGACTGGAGCCTGGGCCATCTCTCCTGGATGGTGCATTCCTTGGGACCTGGTCCCAGGGCTGCCTGTACCCTCACACTCTGCTCTGTCCCATGCCCTAGGGTATTCCAAGCCCACTATGTTGATGACAGGCAAGCTGAGGAATCCACGGGAACTGCACAGAGGGAAGGTGGACTCTGGAAAGGCCAAGTTCCGGCTAGTGAAGGTATTTGGAGCATCCGCCCTTGGGCACTGGGGCCCAGGACAGGGACTCTGGGGATGGTGGTAGCAAATATGCAGAGCACTTTGTGAGTCTGACTTGACGAATTTCCTCCTCCCAGCAGCTCTGGGGGCACACTTATCATCATCCTTGTTCTACAGATGAGAAAACCGAGGTGCAGGGCCATAAATGTGTGCATGAGGCCACACCACTAGAAAATGACAGTACCAGGGGTCAGAGCCAGTTCAGCCAGGTGCTGTTGTGTTTAAGACTCAGGAAAACAATCAGAATCCCTTTTCATCCCCCTGCATTAGGAATACCATCTGGTTTGTGCATTTTCAGTAAATTCCTTTCATGGATACAGTACATCTTGAAATAAGGCTTAGAAGTGTAGTATTATTTTTTTTTTAATTTAATTTTATTGGTGTACTACATCCATCCCTTTTTTTCCTCCCCTCTGTCCCCTTCCCCACCCACCCACTCCACCACAAAGTTAATCCCACTTGTTGTCCATGTCCATGGTTCTTCCATGCTAGTTCCTTGGCTAAACTGCTCCCCTTCTTTGCCTCCTCCAAATTTTTTACATCAACTGATACAATTTCGGATAATTAATTTTCTCACCAATCATCCTTTTTTAATGGCTTCTAAACAATGTTTCAAAGTATTTGAAATAACTAAAAAGAGGGAGCTTTTGTATATAGCAAAAAGTAAAATACTACATACTAGAAGGACTATAAAATACTGAAGAAGAATTGCTAACTTCTCCAAGAAAGTGTTAGTGAGCAATGATTACTACCTAAAGAAATAGGGAAAAATGTGTCTGCTTTGAAATCTTTTTCCCCTTTAACCTTCAATTTTGCAAAATGATTTAGGGGCAGCCCAGCATTCTTAAAGGAGGAACGCATATTTCTGATGTTATCTTTATCCTGACTTTAGAAGGGTGTATGTGTTTCTAATGAAAAAACATGAACTTAGACAACTTGGCTTTAAAACCGGTGCTCCTACCAGTTTTCCTACTGTCTCTTGTAATTATTCATTCATTTCCTTAGTCAATAAATATTTGTTGAACACTGATTATGTGCCAGGCCCTGTGTGGGGACTCACCAACCATGTGGCCCCTGACATTCGGTAACTTACATTCTACTAGGGGAGACAGAGACAGATAGTAAACAGGACACGTGTGTAATATGTGTGGTGATGCTAACAGCTTATGAAGAGGTGTAAGGATAAGGTTAGGGCTAAAGAGGCACAGAGCAGGGAGGCTGGGACAGTTTCACACAGGGTGGTCAGAGAAGGCTGCTAAGGTGGTAGCATCTGAGGGAGGGATGTTCCAGTTAGAGGCCCGGAAGTTGGTGTGTCTGGAGCAGTTGATCAGGGGAAAGAGGCTGAGGTGTGAGGATAAGCGGGATAGCTTGTGTACAGCCCTGTAGTCCGTGATTACACTTGGTGGTTTCTTGCTGAGTAAGACAGGAAGACCCTGGAGGGTTCTGAGTGGAGCGGAGTCACAATCTGACTTAGATTTTCACAGGAGTCCTTGGGTGCTGCTGTGTGGAGAATGGACTTGTGGAGATGAGGGGAAAGCAGAGGAAGGGAGTAGAAACAACCCAGTTGCTTTGTCCCTGGAGACGGAGTAGGATCCTGACTCTGCCTCTCAGCCTCAGGACAGTTATTTATTCCATCTACAACTCTGGAGAGAATACCTACTATGTACCAGGCACCCTGCCAGGGTTGGGGACATAGCTCTGGGCACCGTCCTCTGTGCTGGAGATAGAGTTGTGACAAAACCACTGCCCCTGTTCTCTTGGCTGTGACATTCTAGTGGGGGACACAGGCAGGAAACAAGATAATAGGAAAAATATGTTATGTTGGGTGGTGGTAAGTCCTAGGAGAAAAATAAATTGGGAAAGGGGAAGAAATAATTACAAACTGTAATTAGTAATTACACATTGGGGTAAGGGTTAGGAAAGAGGCAAAGAAGGGTCTCTATACTGAGAAGACCCATTTCTAGAGCAGAGGCCATTAATTCTACAGTTTCTCTGAGTCACTGGGAGTGGGGTATGTTAAAAGTACAGATTCCTGGTGCTAACCCCAGCAATGCTGGCTGAGTGGGCCGGAGAGTGGCATTTTTTCACAAAACGCTTCTGGTTCCTGTGAGCTGTATTTGGAGATATTTTGGTGTGGAGGTGTGGAGGCAAGATAATGGAGGGACCTTGGGTAACCTGCTGAATCTCTCTGACCCTCAGTTTCTGCTTCTATGAGGCTTCATAACAGTGCCAGGTGAGGTAGTGTGTGTAACATGCTTACCACAGTTTCAGGCACATGATAAGCACTCCATAGGTTTGCCCCATTACTCTTACTATTATGTGAAGAATATGAGAGCCGAGGGATAGTAAGGTGGGAGGGTTCTAGTAAAGGGCAGAGGCAATGAGGACAAAGAGAAGGAATAAAGAAGAGAGCACATGGGTATGGCAGAGATGGAGGGTTAGAGCAGGTGAGAGCAGCATCAGCTCCTGTTCACTGAGTGCACACCGAGTGTCTGAGGAATTGCCACTAAGTGGTTTGCTTGTGAATATAATCTCACTATTACTATTTTTTCTTTACAGCAGTTCTCTGAAGTGGATGTTAGTTACTCACATTTGAAATGAGTATAGTGGGACTCTGGGAGCTTAACTTGCCTAGTTTCCTTTAGGTGGTAAGTGACAGAGCTGAGATTTGAAGCGAAGTGTGTTTTGGCTTGACACCCAAGTCTTAATCACTTTGAGGTTCAGCCACAACTTGCAGCTTTAAGCCCACTTAGTTCCTTGTCTTAGTGTAGTGGAAAGACAGACACTGGGTGTCAGAAGTCTGCCTTTCCAGTTCCCGTGCCCTGGCTTCCTGGCTGTGCGACTTTGGACAAGCCACTCATCTGTCTGGGCTTAACCTATCAGT
Organism: Noctilio leporinus; assembly: GCA_004026585.1. Lineage (NCBI taxonomy): Eukaryota > Metazoa > Chordata > Mammalia > Chiroptera > Noctilionidae > Noctilio > Noctilio leporinus. The sequence goes on from PVIW01009784.1 coordinate 21,053, forward strand.
AAAATAGTAGACGTAGGGTTGTCAGAGGATGAACTGATACCATGTGCTATGTGCTAAGTGAGGCACAGTGCTCCAGCACATAGATCCTCAACAGTTGTTGGTGTTACTGTAGATTTTGTGTACCTGCTGGACGTGACTTACACCCTGAGACCCTCATCGTTTCCATAGGGGTGTTGTATGAAATGAAAGAGTGGTCAGCTCAGCTGCCTGATAAGAAATGTTAGCGATTATCCTTCAGTCTGCCTTCCTGCTTCTCCTCCAGACATGGCCCATCACCTCTGCCACCTTTCTTTTACCTACCTGGGGCATTTTTATATTATCATGATTATTACTCTATTTCATTGATTCTAGGGAGCCATTAATAATAAGGGGCACCTTTATTTTATTTACCCACTAGTTAAAATATATGTCAATTAGATTGCAACACGCACCGACTGTAAGACGCATCCCCACATCAGAGATGTAAAATTATAGGCAAATGGGCATTTCAGAATGGATGAAATAGTTGGAGGTGCTGTGACCCGTAGACAATGGGGAGCCGCCTCCCAGCACAGGTTGCAGTTACCAGGTGAGACCACTAGGGGGCGAGTGTGCAACGGGAGGGAAGTGATTCCCAGGCTCCGGGAAGCTCGGGCCGCCGGGCACAGCCCCGCCTCCCATCGCCCTCCGCTCGGCTCACAGATGCTGCTCAGGAACCAGCAGACCTCACTCCAGGAGCTCTGTGACCACGAGGACTTCCTCACCAAGCTCAATCAGGATCTGATCAAGACCATCCAGGACATGGAGGACAGCTCAGCCCTGAAAATGCGCGGGATGCTGCAGCAGCAGGACATCTTTGGGGTGAGGCCTCACCGGTGGCCCTGCAGCCCCGCCTCCGCGCTCTGCGCCGGGACCTGTCCCAGGAGCCGCCCTCCCGAGTGCTCTGGCGCCCTCTCCTGGCCCTCCCGGCCAGTTGCACGGCTACCAGGGCCTTGGAATCGCACCGGGATTGGGGGGGGCTCACCCCCAAGTCAGTACTTACTAGCTGACTTCACCTCTGAGCTCTGTAAAATAGGGCTCAGTAGCACCCATTCTAAAGCGGGGTGATTTGTACTTAGCACACAGTAGGTATACAAGAGTTTGTAGCTGCTATCTCCACCAGAAGCAGCGAACACACAGTGTAATACTAAGAGTTTTACATATACTCAAGTACTCTTAAAACAACCCTGAACGGTGGGCATTATCTTTACATATGGTAACACAGGCTAGGTGTCTTGCCCACGGTCCTCTCTGACCGCAGTTCACTCAGGAAGAAGAGGGACTGAGCTCACTGGAGCCTGTGGGATGAAGAGAAATTCAGTTTTGGAAACTCCGTTGGTCTGCTTGGGCTGCTGTAATAAAATACCACGGAAATGTTGACTTAAACAACCAAAATTTATTTCTCATAGTTCTAGAGACTGAAAGTCTAAGGTGAAGATGCCAACAGGCTTGATGTCTGGTGAAGTCTCTCTCCTTAGTGTGTAGGTGGCTGTTTTCTTGCCACGTCCTCACACGCCTTCTCTCTGTGCTCATGGGAGAGAGCGCTGGCATCTCTTCCTCCTCTTCTTCTTTTTTTTATATATATTTTTAAATTTATTACTTTCAGAGAGAGGGGAAGGGAGAGAGGGGGAGAGACATCCATGTATGGTTGCCTTTCACCTGCCTCCAGCTACGGACCTGGCTGGAGACCTGGCTTGCAACCGGACTATGTGCCCTGGCTGGGAATTGAACCAGCGACATTCTTCCTCTTCTTATAAGGACACCAGCCCTATTAGATTAGGGTCCTATCCTTTTGATCTCATTTATTCTTAATTACCTTCCTAAAGGCCTTCTCTCCAAATACTGTCACATTAGGGGTTAGGGTAGGGTGGGGGTCGAGGGACATAATTCAGTCCATAACATAGACCAAGGACATAGCTATTCAGCCCAAGGAAACTTGGTAGAATAATCTCCATACCAAGACAAAGTCATTATCTGATCTTCTGTCATTGATCCATGATTTTTTTCATCCTGAGTACTTCCTGTAGGCCCTTGCGAAACAGTGACCAGTGGAACATCAAGCTCTCATTCTAGTGGGGTCCCAGGCAGTTAGAAAGGCATTTGTGTGGACTCTGATGGGGATGAAGGACTCAGAGACTAGTGGGGCTCTCTAACCCAGACATGGGAGGATCAGGAAGGCTTCCTGGAGAAGGTGATGTTTGGGTTGAAACATGCAGCCATTGGCGTTCCAGGCAGAGGAAATGGGTACCAAGGGCCTGGGGTGACAAGGAACACAGCTGCTCGAGGAGCCACATGTTGCTTAGTGTGGCTCCACAATCGGCGCGGAAGGGATCCGAGAGACAAGGCCGGGCCAGGCCAGGTGGAGGGGCGCCTTGTTTACAGGGCAGAGGGGAGCCACTGGAAGTTTCAAATAAGAGAGGGACAAGGTTGCCATTTTATTTTTTTTAATAACAGAAACAGCATTCTGACTGCTCCATGGAGAATCAATCAAAGGAAAGGACCAGTGAGGGGTAGCTGTTGGCATATTTGAGACAGGAGATGAAGAAAACTTGTGTGAGAGAGAGGCCGTGGGGCTAGAGAGAAAAGCATGGCTCTGAGTGCAGTTTGGGGTATAAAAACCATGCCGCTTGGTGACATTCTGGGTGAGAGGGAGGACTGGAGACTGATGCCTGGGTTTGGGCCTGCGTGCCTGCCGCGGTGGGGCCATTGGCTGAAGTGGTGGTGGTAAAGAACTTTGGGGGAGTAGGTGACTGCCTTCCGGCCTCTGGAAAGGTTCCCAGGCCTGGGAGTGGGGGTGGGGTTGGGGACTCGTTTAGGGCAGTGCTGAGTCCCCCAAGTGGCCATGTTCTTGGTGGGCAAGCTGACCCTACCACTCCCACAGACCATCGTCCACATCTTGGGGTACTCCAACAAGAAGCAGCAGCAGCAGATGAATTGTGAGCTGCAGGAGTGGAAGGAGAAGGAGGAATCCAAGATAAGCTGTAAGAATCCATGTGAAAAGCTTCTTGATCTTCACCTGCCCTTTGGGAGGTCACCTGCAGGGCACCTACCGTGTCCCCACTGTCCTGGAACCATCAGGCCCATCAGCTCCCTTCTTAGGCGGGTGGAATCACAAATACCCAGAGCTAATAGCTTGTTTACAGAGCATTTAGCACTTCCAGGCCCCATGTGTCTCCATTTTTATGGGCCTACTCTGTCATTACAATTACCTGTGAGGCAGGGAATATTCTCCCATTTTGCAGATGAGGAAACTGAGGCTAAGAGAAGTGAGGTAGCCTGCTGAATGTACAGCTAGGAGCTGGATTAGAATCTAAGCCTGCCTCTGTTTCCTGGCATGGCCACTCTAGGAGTCAATGCCTGGGCCATGTCCCAGGTCTCCAGGTATTTATCCTGCTGAACCTATGGCTTCTTTCTGTGGAGCAGACTAGAAGCCTTCTGAGCAGAGGATGGTGTGTCAGACAGCCTCAGATACTGGGGATCCTCTCCAGGGAGGACGGAAGGATAGACTTAGTCTTAATCCTGCTGCAGTTGTGTCTCTGGAGCCAATGTCGTCTCCCCTGTGCTGGGGGTGTGTGTATGACAGGACTGGCGTCCAGAGAATGATGGTTGTGGGGAGGGTCACAGTGTCAGTGGTTAAGAGCTGGGACTCATCTCAGGATCTTGCACCAGCTTAGGTTCTCTTTTTTACCCTGTATTGCTTCCTTTGAGGGAGTAAAAGGCTCTCTAGGGCCTTGACTTAGCACCACCTGCCAGCCTAGTGTGTTGCTTCAGGCCAGAACCCAGTCCGTTGTCAGGGAGGACTCTGTGTCCTGGGTCTCCGGGGAGGGGGTCCTTGAGGGAGGATCCTGCCTCTTGTTCCTCCTGACCTCTGTAGCCCTGAAGCAGCAGGTGGAGCAGCTGGATGCCAAGATCAAGAAGACTCAGGAGAAAGTGAACTATCTGAGCACTTACATGGACCATGAGTATCCTGTCAAGTCGGTCCATATTGCCAACCTTATGTGCCAGCTACAGCAGGTGAAGGACAACCAGCAGGTGGGTGAGCCCCTGGCTTTGCCCTGCTGGACCAGAGGGGAGGCAGGGCTGGTGGCCAACATGCTCCTGATGGCCCCCAGGATGAGTTGGATGACTTTAATGAGATGCGCAAACTGGCCCTGGAGTCTTTGTCTAATCAGATTCAGATGGAGAGAAAAAAGCTTCTGCGCTCTCTGGTGGTGGTGAGTAGCCAGCCGCTGCGGTGGGTATCTGGGCCCTCCATCCAGTCCTTCCCATCCTCTGCCCCAACCCCCTGCGCCCTGAACAGCCTTTTGTGCATGGCTGCCCAGGAAGAGGCATGTGGGGGCCAGACACTCCTTCATTCACAGAAAACCCAGCAACCCCATCAGAAGGTTCTTGTGCAGAAGAAGTGGGAAAACCGTAACATGGTGAAACACATGGACAAGTTCAAAGAAGTGAGTGGGCAAGGGTGGTCATGGCCCCTCTGTGAGGGAGCAGAGGGTGGGGTGGCAGTCCCCAGGACCCGTGGGTGTCAAACTGAGCCAGCCCTGCCCTGCCAGGGAGGCCCCTCTCTGGAGTTCCGGGAGTCCTGGGGACAGAGCCCAGGCCATTTTTCTGAATGTCTTTACTCCTTGTCCATTTTGCCCTTTCCTCCCTTCATTTGGGGGGCATTTGGTGTCTCAGTTCCCCCTGCTGTCCCTCCCTCAGTTTGTCAGTGAGTTTGAGCAGGAAATACCCAAATTAAGGGCAGAGGTGGAGGAGCTCCAAGGCCAGATCCAGGAACCCCGGGAGATCGTGTTTGCAGATGTCCTACTTCGGAGACCCAAGTATGTGATCATTTCGCAGCTGTCTCAGCCTAGCTGGGACCCATTCCTCTTGCTACTGAGCACTTGTCACATGCCAGCATCATTTCATTTAACCCTACCCAGGACTGAGGTTGGATTATTACCCACCTTTGGCAGATGAGGAAACTGAGGCCCACAGTGAGTTGTGCGGGTGCCAGCTAGAGGAGTGAGGCTCCGAGAGGGAAAATAGGATGCCGAAGGTGACAGGGAGCTAGGTTTCCAAACGAGTTATTCAAGAGATTGTTTGACCTGAGGGGCCCTCGCATTTTAGAGCTGAGCTCCTGCTCCTTCTTGATGTAGACCTCGAGAGGGGAACATCAGCTCTGTCAAACCCATTCTTTTTTCATTTTGAGTGTGTGTGCCTGCGTGCGTGTGCACGGGTGTAGTTTGGCTGCGAGGCTGCAGATGCGTTTTGGGGTGTTTCTACCTGTGTTCTAAAGATCAGGGCTCCCCTAAGGACGTGCTCCCCCACCCTGCAACTCTGGCGCCCCTACTTGGCTGCTCACATCCTCTCTTTGCTCTTTCCTACCAGGTGCACCCCAGACATGGATGTCACCCTCAATATCCCTGTGGAAGAGCTGCTACCTTTCTAGATGGCAGGGCCATGGCCACCCTTCCTTCCTGCTCTTTCCTGCACCTGGAGCCTGAGTAGACTCCTTCCAAGACCACATTTCCATTTAGACCCTCCTCTGCCTTCCCTCCACCTTTTCCTTCCCTTCCTCCCTCCTTTCCTCCCCCCTCCTCTTGGTTTGGTGCTGCTGCTTGGGCCTAGTGGGATTTTCCAGTCAAGTCTACCATTTCTTTTTACAATAAAGCTGGATTTGCATTTGCTACTGCCTGTGCCTGGGGGTTCCGAGGCTGGCCTTGCCGGAACCTGCGGTGAGAGTGGCCTTTGTCCTAACATAAGGGCAGCTGTGCTGGCTGCGCCCTGTGCTCAAAGATCCCCAAGAAATGCCACACAGACCCCCTGCCTGAATCTCCATGGCTCTGTGGCTCTGGCCGGCCCCTCCCTGGTGCAATGGGAGCCCGGGTTCCCTCCCAGTTAGTGCCCACACCTGCTGAGACCAGTGCCAGGGCAGAAGGGAGGCTGCTTGAGTTTGATTACATTTGGGAACTTGCTGGGCCTTCAGTGCAGATGGACATCTGTCTTGTAGTCCAGCTGTCTGTCTGACTGTCCACTGCCTCACCCCAGCTATGTATGGACATGATCACAAACTGATACTCGGTGAGGCACAGTTTCCACAACACGCTCTTCCGTGGTGACTTGGAGATGTGCCATCCACGTCCCCCTTCAAGCAAGGACATGTTGCTCCTGTTCCCAGCACTGTGGCGGGTGGCCTCCAGCTGTCAGGCCCTTTAGGGTTTGCCTTGGCTGCAGAAAGCTACCATTTTACTTTTCCCACAAGGGTGCCAGTTTCTCCATATCCTTATTTACACTGTTCTTTTTAAAAATAACAACCCTAATAGGTATGAAGTAGTATCTCATGGTGATTTTGATTTGCATTTTCCTGATGACTAATGCTATTGAACATATTTTCAATGGGCTCATTCCCAAGAGCCTTTTTGTGTGACTGAATACTTTGAACTTTTGATCTTTCTGAGATATTTATTCGTGAGAGCTTGTACAGCCTCACTCTTAGTGTTTTCTCCAGAGCATGTTTTCCTAACAGTGAATCTCTTAATATTAGCCCCAAAGATGGAGAGTGGAGCTCAAGAAGGCTTGTGAGCCAGCATAACCCACACACTATGAGCTGACCAGGCATTATTTTTGTATTTCAGTAGGGAATGTTGGAAACGTGTTTTCTGGCACTCAGTACAGCTAAATATTGTTCTAAGGCCCGTCTCTGTGTATCTTGGAGGTTCCCTGATCTAAATCTAGTTTAGCACACCAGTAGGAGTCAGGAGGGTTTGGGTAGGGTTTCGGGCACCGAGTCACAGAGGGTCCAGTAGGTGCTGGCATTTTAAAGCCATTGTGTGTGGATTTAGGCGTGGGTATACCGAATGTAACCAGAAGATGGCGGTAAAGGGCAAATCAAATTCTCAAGGACTTGAAGGTCAGGCTCCTGGGAAAGGGAAGGGATCCCCAGCTTGTAAATCACCAGTGACGTGTGTTATCGTGAATTCACAATGGGAGACGATCGCTTTGTCTATTAATGTGCAAGTGGGAGGCCTTTGTTTCGCTCCTGTTGCTATTTCTTCAGCCTCGTCGCCCCATTCCCTATTTCTCTGTCCCTATTTCTCTCTCCCACCAGCTTTCCTTACGCCAAACAAGGTTCCCTGCTCAGCCTTTGCAGAGGCTGGTCCGCTGACCTGAATCCTACTCTCTGCGTCTTCGTGTGGCTGAGTTGCTGCCATGCTCTCTTAGTTTAAGTTTCCTTCCTCAGGAACGTCTTGCCAGACCACCATTTCTAAGGCCCATCACTCTCCGTCACATCACTGTTTTATTTTCCTTAGGGCGGCGATTACTATCTGATGCTGCTTATTCATTTTGGCTAGTTATGTCTGCTATCTGATTCCCTCAACAATAATGTAAGTTGCATGAGTGTAAGCAATTTGCCGTTCTTGTTCATTGTACCCGACGTGTGGGGAGCAACACCTGGCCCGCCGGTGGTGCTCAATAATTATTTATTAAAGTATTAAAGCCCTGGCTGGTGGCATGGTGGATTAGGCGCCGGCCTTCAAACCCAAAGGTCGCTGGTTCGATTCCCAGTCAGGGCACATAACCAGGTTGCAAGCCAGGTCTCCAGCCAGGTCAGTAGCTGGAGGCAGGTGAAAGGCAACCATACCTTAATGTTTGTTTCCCTCTCTGCCTTCCTCCCTTCCCTTCTCTCTAGAAATGAATAAAATCTTTTAAAAAAGACAACAAAAAATAAGTTATTGAGCAGTGATGCACTTGCATAGCCATGGAAATAAAGCCCCTGCTTTAGGAAGATGATCCAATGGTGGGGCAAAATAGAGCCCATGGCTGACATCCTGCAACATGAGGCTCCGGCCAGTCTGTGAGCTTGTGATGACAGGTCATGGGTGCTCCGCCCTGCCCTCCCGTCCTGCCTTGGCAATAAACAGAGCACTGGGAACCAGAGTTGTCCCTCATCTTTTTCTTGGAATATCTAGATTTTAAAATTTTATTGAATTAATTGGGGTGATGGGTTAATGAGATTATATAGGTTTCAAGCGTACAGTTGTATACTACATCACCAGTATATTGTACTGTGCCAAGTCAAATCTCCTTCCATCACCATTTCTGCCCCCTGCTCCTCTTCTACCTACCCCAGTACCCCTTTCCCTCTGGTAATCACCACACTGTTGTCTGTGTCTATGAATTTCTTTTTTGGGGGACTAACCCCTTTATCTGTTCCACCCAGTCCCCCAATTCCCCTCCCCCCTGGGAATTGTCTGTCTGTTCTCTGTATTTATGAGTCTATTTTTACTTTGTTTGTTAGGTTATCTTGTTCATTAGATTCTACATGTAAGTGAAATCATATGGTACTTGTCTTTCTATGACTGGCTTATTTCACTTAGCATCATACTCTCCAGGTCCATCCATGCTTTTGCAAAAGGTAAAATTTCCTTTTTTTATGGCTGAGTAGAATTCCATTCTGTAAATGTTCCACAGCAGCCCTTTTATTCACTCATCTACTGATGGGCCCCTGGGCTGTTTCTAGATCTTGGCTATTGTAAAGAACACTGCAGTGAACAAAGGGGGTGCATTAGTGTTTCAGGATTCTTAGGATATAGTCTCAGAAGTAGAATCTCTGGGCTAAAAGGAAGTTCCATTTTTAATTTTTTGAGGTAACTCCATAACTGTTTTCCACAGTGGCTGCACAAGTCTGCATTCTCATCAACAGTGCAAAAGGGTTCCCTTTTCCCCACATCCTTATCACTAGTTTGTTGATTTACAGGTGTGAGGTGATAGCTCATTAGGGATTTAATTTGCATATCTCTGATTAGAGATGTTGATCATCTTTTCATATGTCTATTGGCCACCCGTATGTCCTCATTGGAGAAGAGTCTCTTTAGGTCTTTTGCCCATTTTTTAACTGATTGTTTATTGGGGTGTTGAGTTGTATAAGTTCTTTTTAAATTTTGGACATTAACCCATTATTAGATGTATCATTGGCAAATATGTTCTCCCATTCAGTGGATTGTTATTTCATTTTCTACCACTTTGGCTTTGAGTCTGAACATTTATGTCTTAGTCCATTTTGAGCTTATTCTTGTGTATGGTGTAAGAAGGTGGTCTAGTTTAATTTTTTGCACGTATATGCAATTTTGCTAATACCATGCTATTTTCTAGAGAGTAAATACCAATTGATCTGGGTCTGGATGCAAAGGTGTAAATAGGAGAAGCAGAGAGAGGACAAAATGGCCTTGTATGACAAGGGGAATAATTGGAGATGGATAGAGGGAAACTGGAGGGGATTGAGTGGAGAAGTGACTATGAGACCCAGGGCCTGTGGGCTGAGGTGTCAGTTGGAAAGAAAGAACTTAAAAGGTGCTGGCCTGCAAACTCAAAGGTCACTGGTTTCACCTGCTGGAGGCAGGTGAAAGGCAACCATACATTGATGTTTCTCTCCCTCTCTTCCTCTCTCCTTTCCCCTTCTCTCTGAAAAACAATAAATAAAATCTTAAGCCCTAGCTGGTAGCACAGTGGATAAGGCGCCGGCCTGCGAACCCAAAAGTCGCAGGTTTGATTCCCCAGCCAGGGCACATAACCAGGTTGCAAACCAGGTCTCCAGTCAGGTCTGTGGCTGGAGGCAGGTGAAACGCAACCATACATTGATGTCTCTCTCCCTCTCTGCCTCTCTCCCTTCCCCTCTTTCTAAAAATAATGAAATAAAATCTTTTTTAAAAATCTTAAAAAAAAAAAAAAGGCTGTTTCATTTTTAATTTTTTGAGGAAATTCCATACTATTTTCCATAGTGGCTGTACCAGTCTGCATTTCTGCCAGCAGTGCACCAGGGTTCCTTTTCTCCACATCTTTGCCAACACTTGTTGTTTGTTGATTTGTTGATATACACTATTCTTAATATGGATTCTGCTTATTTCCTCAGAATGTATTTATTCCTAATATGAGTCTCTGGGCCAAAGAACATCCACATGTTTAAGGGTTTTAAAAGTGTAGGTAAATGTCTTTCATAATTTACTCATGTAGTCTTAAATATGAGTGTCTGATTAAAAGACTTGTTTTTGTTTATAACTTGTCAAACTTGGGTTTGCAAATCTTTTGAATCTTTAAAAATCTAATAGATAAAAAATGGGACCTTACTGTAGTTTTAATTTGCATTTATTTCATAATATATAAAATAGAATTTTTTCTTTTTGGGGGCCATTTTAATGGTTAACATGCTAGTTCATGTCACATTCATTTTCTACTAGAGGTTTCATGTTTCCCGTGATACTTCATGTTAACTTGTTATGTTCTTAGGGTATCAAAACACATCATCATGTTTGTCTCAATTTGTCATTTGTTTTTTAACTATGATATTTTAATTTTTCTGTTTAATAGCTTCTAATGAGGTACATTTGACATACAATAAACTACACAGACTTTTTAAAGATGATTTTTTAAAAAGTATTTTATTTTTTCTTTTCAGAGAGAGGGAAAGGGAGAGAGGCAGAGAGGGAGAGCGACTTCAATGTATGGTTGCCTTTCACCTGCCTCCAGCTACGGACCTGGCTGGAGACCTGGCTTGCAACCTGGTTATTATCTGCACTGGCTGGAAATCGAACCAGTACAATATGTTAATATTTTATTTTTCACCCTGTCATTTTTAGCCACCTGAAATTAATTTTGATCTTGCAGGAAATTGGCATATATATATATATATATATATATGTACACACACACACACACACACATACACACACACATTTTGGTATGGTTAGAATGTTTCCAGGATTGTTTTAAATCATTTAGTCCCATGTGTTCTGGTTTGTTCTTCTTAGATTGAATTTGGTACAGGTCACATAAATGTTATACAAATAAATGGATGTCAAACTGTAAGAGGAATTGATAAATGATCCTGCTTTCCAACCAAATAAGAAAGTCATAATTTTCACGAGTGTTTCATTGTATCATCGAAGAGACAATTTTGCCATAATGGCAATCATAATATAAATGCTGCTTTGAATAATGTCATTAGCATGTATCATTATTCTATAAGCATTTCCATTTGTCCATAACTATACATGTTATTGATATATAATATTTCAGCATTAGAATGTTCCCGTTTTTCTGCCATTTAAAGAACGTTGCATCGAACCCTTCTGTGCCCATGTATTTTTGTGTCTTTGGAGTAATTTACGTTGCTTTGATTCCCAGAAGTACTGTTAACTGGATTAAACAAATAGTTCTGTTTCTTTGTGCTTATTTCTACTCTGCTTTCCAACAAGGTTATGCCAGTTTTAAAATTGTGCTTGGGCACATGTGAGTCACCAGTGTCATTGCATCCTTGCTCTCAGAGAGTATTACCAATGTTGGCTCTGTGCACGGGGTGGGGTGGAAGTTGGTTTACAGCTGTTTGTATGGAAGATAATATAATAATTAATAAATAGTACAAGAATAAACTATTTCATGGACTCACAACTCCAATTCTACTTTTGCTCCACCCTGTATTTTGTCATTTTATTACACGAATGAGCAAATGAATACCTCATCAATCAATCTACCTGGCCAAATAGACACGTTCAGCTCCTTTCTCCCTTTCCTAACGCTCTGTGGCAGCCATGGCAGGGACTCCTTCAAGATCTTCCTTCGAGAGCACCTGTTGCCCGGGTGTATGTAATTGGCCAACAGCCCTGGGTTGCCATCCCTCCCAGTCTACAGCAGCAATCACCCCAAGGCCATGTGCTTTAGGAGCTGCTCCCAGCCAATGACTGAGCCCAGTGGGATGCTAGAACCCAGACATCTCTGTGGGGCTTCTCTGATGGGCAATTTCTTGCTTTGGGCCTCTCCATCGTCAGTCTTACGGCTGAGACTTCCTTAGATCTGCAGCCTCAGGCTCCTCCTATCCAGCCCTCGCTCCTCGTACAAGTATCAGACCAGCATTGCACCCTGAAGGCTAGACTTGCCTACTCCTGCCTCTCACCTTTGTCTATCTGGCATCTCTTCCCAGTAAATCTTTTCTAATTTTGTCTTGGCATGGCTCTTGGAGGACCCAGATTGACACACAGCCCATGGATGAATCCACAGGGCAGTAATTCCTGTAGGACAGATACAATTCCAAATTATTTTTATAAAGTATTTATTTTTGGAGAGAGGGGAAGGCAGGAAAGAGAGGGAGAGAAACATTCATGTGTGGTTGCCTCTGGCACACTCCCAACTAGGGACCTGGCCTGAAACCCAGGCATGTGCCCTGACTGGGAATTGAACCAGTGACCCTTTGGTTCGCAGGCACTCAGCCCACTGAGCCACACCAGCAAAGGGTCAAATTATCTTTTAACTGAATGGCAAACTGATGTAGAAGACAAGGGCTTTGAAGTTGGTCATAAGGTGAAGCCCTGGGAGGAGGAAGCTCCAGTGGTTTTTGGAGAGGTGATAGTTCTCTGAATCCTTGGTTGGGATAGTGGTTTTGGTGTTACAGGCATTCCTGGCTTCTTGCTTTGGCTTTCTGTGGGTTTTCTGCATCGGTGCTTAGATTTACGTGCAGGTGGTGGCAAGATGGGCTTTGGAATCACTTGGTTCTTGACACAACATTGTTTGTACCTGTCACACATGAACATAGATCTTTCCAGGGAGCCACATTGCAGCCTGCAGTGTCCTGGGAGCTTATGCCCACAGCTTGTCCCGCCCCCACTGGCTGCAGGGAGAGGAAAAGACCAGAGAAGTCAAGTTAAAAGCAGTATAGGAACTGCTAAGGGGTCGGGGCCAGATGGGACATTGGGCTTTTTATTTTGAGATGTATGCTTGAGATATCCAGCAAATGAGACTTGGGAAGGGCTGTGACAGCGGACACAGCCTCGTTTGATGGACATCCTCTGGGAGCTCCAAGGAGCGCTTTCTCCTGGCCAGTATCTGCATTTGTGCAGCTACTGGGGGTCTGTAATTTTGCTATGGGTGAGAATGAAGGAGCGGGGAGAGCCAAGTCTTCACTGTCAGGGAGGCACATGGACACAGAAAGGAAGGGTTGCGCTCTTCTCACTCACCCCACAGTCTCCCTTCTTATGGTGTTTTGGCTTCTATTGTTCTTAGGGAATATAAAGCTGTAATATCAGTCCACCCAGGGGGAAAACAAGAAACAAACAAAAAACAAATCGTCACCTCATTCCCTAAGAGCATTAAAGTGTGACTAATGGCTGCTACCAACAGTTTATTTTTTGCATCCGGACACTGCCTAGCACCGGAGACCATCTTCTAGTTAAATCTGGGGGCTTCATCCCAGCTGTGTCTGCCTTCAGCTCACAGCACTGGCATCTTCTGAAGACCTTCCCCTCTCTGGCTGTCTCCACACCCATTGCCCGGCTCTCTGATTTCTTTCTCTCTTTGGTTCTTCATTCTCCCCTTGTCCCAGGGTTTAAGCTGGGCACTTTGCTTGGCATCCTGTGTGAACTTACCAAGAGGTCTCATCACCCTGCCCGCCAGCCCTCTGTTGGGCGTGGGGGTGGGACCCCTAAGTCTCTTTCTCGCAGGCTCCCTCTCACCCCTGAGCACTAACCTGGGCTGATCTCAAAGGATGACAGTGGTGAAAAGAAATGCCTTTTCAGCATCTTAGAAACTTGGGTACAGGGAGAGCACATAAAGTAAGGAGAGAGATGTTGGATCAGGTTGAGGCTGACTCTTATTTCAGAACAGGAAAAAGGTTTTGGGAACTGGCTTTGTTTTGTACAAGATTGTATAGGGTGGGGGCTGGATATGGAGTATGAGACCAGTGGTGGGTGTGGGGAGATCCGTACCCTAAGTTGAAACTCAGTGCGGTGAGCCCTGCCTCCTTCCTGCCTGGCTTGTCTGTCACTAGAGGAACCCCACCTGCCAGAGTTCCCAGCCCCCAGCTCTCCTTTTCCTTCTTCCACCCAGTTTACCTGGAGTCAGCAGGAACCCGAGGGCTGCAAAGACCAGGAGCAGGAGCTTCATGGCTGGAGAAATGGCTTGGAGAGCAGGTGGAGATTTCATGGAGTCGGGGCCCTTTGTAATGTGTCTGGGGCTGCTGCCTTTATAGGATCCACATGATGTGAGGATATCTGGCAATGGACCAGAAGGAGAAGTCTCAGCCACTCAGATCAGTCAGATTAGATCACAGTGTCCACTGGTCTGCAGCCTGGATTGATTTATTGGGTACCTGCATTCTAGGCTGTTGTGAGGATGAAAGGTAGAACGAAGATGATATCAGTTCTTTTTAAAGATTTTATTTGTTTTTAGAAAGGTGAAGGGAGGGAGAAAGAGAGGGAGAGAAACACGAATGTGTGGTTTTCTCTCATGCACCCCCAACTGGGGACCTGGCCAGCAACCCAAGCATGTGCCCCAATTGGGAATCCAACTAGCGACCCTTTGGTTCAGGGGCCAGCACTCAATTCAGTGAGCCACACCAGCCAGGGCTCATAGTGCCCCATCTTTAAAACTGTGCTTTCCAGCCAGTGTTGATGAGGATGTGAAGAAATCAGGGTTCTCTCGTATTACTGCTGGGCGTGTCATTGGTAACATTTTTGGAGAGCAATTTGACAATATACATCAGAATCTTAAAAAGTGCCTACCTTTTGATTAAGAAACTCTATTCCTTGGGCTTCTGTCCAGTGGAAGTAATTGAGCAAGTACACAAAGAAGTTTATCTGAATAATGCTTGTAACAGCAGAAAACCAAAAGCAACCTAAGTGATGGTCAAACATAGATGCAATAGACTATAGACTATAATAGAACACTATTCAGTCATTAAAAATGATCTAAATGTGAAAATACAGGTCACGAGATATGCAAGTCGTATTTATTTATTTTTCTCAAGTATTACGTTTTAATATTTGGAAAAGAAACATCTGTGCTAAGATGGTAGGGTAAGTAAATGCAGTACTTTCATCCTCTCACAACCACATCAAAATGACAACTAAGTTATAAAACAACCGTCATTCAGAACCACCTGAAGTCTAGCTGAACAGAAGTCCTAAAACTAAGGATAAAGAAGCCCCATTGAGGCTGGGAGACTTGGCATGGACAGGTTCCACATGCACAGGTAGCCCTTTAAAGTCAGGATGGGTGTCGCAGCTGCAGAGGTATCCTTCCTACTCTGAGGAGTGAGGAATCCCACCTGCGCACCAGACCCCGCAGTATAGGCTCCAGGGCTGGGAAGAGAAGTCCCCATAACTTTTGGCAATTAAAACCAGTGGGGATTGTGGCTGAGGGAGACCAGGGCTTTTGGAGTCCTAGGCATTTCCCTTAACGGGTCCACGCATGGACTTACTTGGACTCACTTGCTCTGAGTTTCATCACTGGGGAAGCAGCTCAAAAGGGACCAGGGACATATGGAGAGGTACTGAAGTATATGGCATCGGGATGAGGGCTGGAGGGGCACCTGTCTCCCAGGGAGAAGTGCTGGCAGAGGAGGTCATTATGCCTTTACTGAGACCTCCCCTCACAGAGCCAGCAGGCTGGTGACATACCTGAATCTCAACCTGACTAACGTAATTGACTGTGCCCTGGTGATCCTCTGAGACCCCACCTCACCAAACTTGCAGGTCTATCCATGTCTTTCCAGTGGCTTTTTCATATAAGTGGCCTGCCTTGGCTCAGGCTGTGGACTTTTCCTGAAATTTCTCAAACAATCAGCATCTGGTCTCTGCATACCCTATACTTCTTGCTATGTGATCCCAGGCCCAGCATGAGTGGCAGCCAGCCTTGGCTTGCAGCTTGGTCTCTGTGGGGGACTAAGCCCAACACAAGAATCAGCCATCTTCAGATCACTCAATAGCTTGTGCTGGGTGACCCCAGGCACAGCGCAGGTGGCAGCTGACCTTGGCCTACAGCTACCGGGAAGCCCCAGAGTCAGTGCACCCATTGGACAGCCTCAGACCACCTAGAAGTACCACCCAGCCACACCCACAAATGGTGCATTCAGGGGCAGACTCAGAGGGCACCAGAGTTCTACCTGACACATAATAACAAGCACAGACAGGGAAGCAGTCAACATGAGGAGACATGTCCCAAATGACAAGAACAGGAGAAATCTCCAGAAAAAAGAACTAAATGAAATGGAGATAAGCAATATACCTAATGCAGAGTTCAAAACACTGATTATAAGGATGCTTAAGGAAGTCAGGGGAGAGAGTAGATGAACTTAGTGAGAACTTTAACAAAGAGGCAGGAAACATACCAAACATGAAGAACCAGCTGGGATTGAAAGCTACTCTAATGAAATGAAGAATACATTACAGGGAATCAGCAGCACAGTAGATGAAGACGAGAATCCATTCAGTGATTTGGAAGAGAAGGAAGCAGAAAGCAACCAATCAGAATAGCAAAAAGAAAAAAAAGAAAACACACTAACTGGGATCATTTCAAGCATACTAACATTCACATCATGGGCTGCTAGAAGCAAAGATAGAACAAGGAATGGAAAACTGATTTGGAAAAATAATGACGGAAAACTTTACTAACCTCGTGAAGAAAATAGACCTACGTGTCCAGGAAGCGCAGAGGACCCAAACTAGATGAATCCAAAGAGACCTATAGCAAGACACGTCTTAATTAAAGTGACAAAGATTTTTAAAAAATACCACGGGTTAAAGACAAAGACAGAAACTTCAAAGCAGCAAAATGTAACAGATAAAGTGGACACAACTTCTTTTTACATAGTACCTGCTTAAACATTACAATTCCCATAATCCTATCAACCATTATATTTTCATGTTCTAGTTGAGGCCGAAGTCAGGGCTCCACCAGTGGATTTTTGGCACCACAGTTTGTGGGACTTCTGTATCAAGGAGTTCTGGAAACTTCTTTCCTCCACCACTTGACCATTTTACCCACTCCTGTGCAAAACAAGAGGTGGAGTCATGCAAGGCAGAGGGAGAGAGCCCAGGAACCAGAACCAGCCAGCCCAGAAGTCAGAGAGCCCAAGACAGCCACCCAAGAGTCCTTTTGTTATTTAAAATCTTCTTGCCCATAATTCCAAGTGCTCAGGGGCCATTCAGCTTCTCAGCCAATCCCATCCTAGGCTGCTTGCCTTTGCTTCTGAGAACTCCCCTAATGTTCCCTTCCTCCTTCTCAGTGATCTGATCAGATCTCTCTGTGTCACACTGTGACAGAATAAGAGTTATGGTGAAAAGGAAAGGAATTTATTTCAAAGTTATGTAAATTTAGATTAAAGGTATAATTCTGCCGTGAAGTCCTGCTCCCTTTAAAACACCCCAGAACGTACAATCCTGCCACATCAGGCCAGTTTTAGAACAGAGAAGTCAGGTATACCGTCCCAGCCAGGGGTTTGGTGTTCTCAGCAGCATTCCTTCACACACCCTCACTGAATTGAGGGAGGGCTCAGGCGCTTTTTAACTTCTACACCACCTGCATGTCTCTAACTTTGCACAAACTGCGTGTTTCCTTCCTAATTTGTGAAAACCGCCCGTATCTCCCTTCTGCACAAACTGAATGAGCTTTCCCCCTGCTTCTCAAACTGCTCCCCATCTTAATGGCTGCTGCCTGATTTTTAAATCCCTGATCGCAGCCTTTGATGCAGTGGGCATGGTAACCAGACCCCCAGCCCTGGAAGCGTTGCCATCACTATCCTGTGGTTGAAGCCTCTTATTTTTCTTGGCACACAACGGACGAAAACCGTGTTCCACTGAGTCCCATCCCCCTTTTCCAAACTGCAGGGACTGGCTTTTTCTTGCCCTGTAACAACACAGATTAATAACATAATTTAAAAAAAAATAACTTTTCCCAAACAAAGAAAATTTAGTGAGAATAGTGGCATTTTACATTTTCTCCAATCCCGTTAAAAGCCTGCCTAAATAAAAGATGTCTAGATGATCATATCTACTTTTACATTATGATTGATTGTGACATCACATGCCATGCAGGCCCTGGAGAACGCACTGGGAGAAGGTGACAGGGAAAATAGCAAATAATGTCTTAGTATGCTTATAAAAATAGTTTTGATTTCATGGAGCTGCTCAAAAGTGATTTTGGAACCTCCAGGAATTTCTAAACTAGACTTCACGAATTAAAAAACAAAACTGATTTGGGAATGAAATAACTATGTTTCTTTTAGGGAGAGCAAGGAAGAGGAGGAGAGAGACATTGAGTTAAAAAAATTATTCTATTACAGTTGTCCCATTTTCCCCTAGGAAACATTGGTTTGTTGTTCCACTTATTTATGCATTAATTGGTTGCTTCTTGTACTTGCCCTGACCAGGGATTGAACCTACTACCTTGGTATATGAGGACTATGCTCTAACCAACTGAGCTACCTGGCCAGCAGACTTAGAGAATAGAATTTATTTATTTATTTATATTTTAGAGAGAGGGCAAGGAAGAGAAACATTGACGTGTGAGAGAAACATCAATCAGTTGCCTCTCAATGGCACACCAACTGCGGACCAGCCAGCAACCCAGGCATGTGCCCTGACTGGGAATCAAACTGGTGAAGTTTCACTTTGCAGGATGATGTCCCACCAACTGAGCCACACCAATCAGGGAAAGACTTAGAGAATTTTTGATTCATAAAGAAGAGAGGTCTGTCTTGAAAAGTATTGCAGATGTGCGTTTTGGGCCATGATGTCAAATGCTAGTCAGATCCATGCAAGGGCCTCCAAAATTTAAAGATAATTGTACAAACAAAAAACATCAAGTAGGAGCAACGCAGACTTGAGACAGCTCAAAATGAAAAGGTTTCTCTAGGACTTCAACATCCTGCAGGCAGGAAGGGAGATAAGCAGCTGCACAGGCCAATTCTTGTATCTCACAGGGTGGGTTGGGGCCAAGTGTCCAAGGGTAAATCCAAAAGCAGAAGTGAAAAGTGGATTCGAGAATCATTCCTAGGGCACAGAAATGCTTACTAATCCAAAGACATTCCCTGTCCCCTGTGCACAGGGAGCTGTCAGTGTGTGCCTGACTGGATTTAAGAATTGTTTTGGACCAGTGACTGCTATGTATGTCCCCTTCTCCTTTGTTAATTGCAGATATTCCACCCCTGCCACTCCATTGTACTTTGGTGACAGGGTGGGGTAGGAATCCCTAAATTCCCCACAGCCCTCAGTTTTGGGGATGGGGGAAGGAATAACACAGCTTTTTAAGATACTTTGCATAGCTGTGGCGGGATGGTAGGTAAATCATAGCTGTGCGAAGACTAGTAAAAAGCCCAGGTAAAAGGCTGGTAAAAGGGCAGGCCACATGGTTTGAGATACTTCTCGTATCAACCACAAGGAGATAGCGGAGCCTATCCTGAAGGGGAGAGCTGGAAGGAAAGGACCAGCTGTGGGGAAGGATGGCCATGTTGTTTGAAAGGATGTAGAGTGGTTTAGTCCACCTGGAGAAGAAGCGCGATGAAAGAAGCATGTTGGAGGAGCGTGATGGATCAGCGGGTTGTAGCAGCCATGTGAGAAGTAGCCATGCAGTTTGTGGTTGGGATCCGACCATGCGGCCTGGGCTAGTAGGAAGCAGACATGATGCTGCTTTGGTCATGCCGGCTCCAGCTGACTCCAAAGCCACCAGGGACTATGCCTTGCAGACCCGGACTCTATCTGGACTCCTGAAACTCGGGAAATATGGAGAGGAAACTCTCTTAGGGCTTGTGGCTTCCTGGACTTCACATGATCCAGGGTAACACGGCACATTCTTTCCTGGACTATTATATGGAGACCAATGACAACGTACCCCAGATCCTGAAGGAGAGATTTGGCAGATAAGGGAAAGGGGAATTTTGGGGCTCGGTTTTAACTTACAGCCTTTAGGGGAGCAAGGGAAGTGCTGGGTCTCCTGGGGGAACAGGGCTCTGAGCAGGAGTGTTCCCCACCCCCACCCAGGCTGGAATATTGTAAATAAAGACCTGTTTTTCTCAACACTAGCTGTTGGGTCTTACACCAAGGTGCCACATGAATGAGCTCTGCTTTAATTGGTTACACTTTGGGTGAGATGTGTGTGTTGGATGGGGACAACCACTTCTTTAGTTCATAAGTCTTTGGATCAAGAGGATCAAGAGGAAGGAGTTTCATCTACCATATATTTGGACTCCATTTAGGGTTGGGAGTCTTGGGAGTGAGTGAGTATGTGAGTATTTGGTATGTAGGGAGGATATGAATTATTAGAAAGAGTGTGTACTATTAATGGGTGGTCTCCACAAAATCGTGTCTCCCGGTGTTCCCATCCTTGCCTTGTCACTCCAACGCTGAGAGCAAGTTCTAGCCCTGATGCTATGGACTCCCACAATCTCACTGAGATGTAGCAGACATTTTTTTCTTTTCTTTTTAAAAATCCCCATTTGAGGATATATTTATTGATGATTAGAGAGGGAGGGAGGGAGGGAGGGAGAGAGAGATAGACAATGACATGGGAAACGGATCGGTTGCCTCCTGTGTGTATCTCAACCTGGGATCAAACCTGCAGCCTTGGTATGTGCTCTGACTGGGAATCGAACCCACAGTCTTTTGATGTACGGGGTGATGCTCCAACCAACTGAGCCACCTGGCCAAGGCTGTAGTAGATTTTTAAAAAGCAAACAGCAAATGCTGCTTGACTTGCTGTATATACTTAGGTCAATTTTCAGAGACTTTAAATGGTTGCTTTTAATTCTCCCTTCTAATAGACATACCTTTCAAAATTCCCCTTTCCGTAGAAATAGATGGATCTAATGCTTTTGTTTCCATCTCCCCTCTCCTCATCATTTTTTTCTCAGTATGGAGAATTGCAAGTTCCTTAAGGGCACTGAAGCCAGAAACAAGGGAGCAGCAGAGCCAGAGGCAAGAACTTCATGCCTGAAGGGTAGGGACATGCCTGTGGAGAGGGCAGTGGGGTGGATGGGACAGAGCTACCTGTGTCACTGCCTGAAGCACTCACCTTTATTAGACTTGAAATGAGATGAAAAGTTGGGCAGCGAGCCAGTGATAGAGCCCAAATCTCTGCCCTCAGACAAACAGATTTGGTCAGTGTCTGATTTGCTACTGCATAAATTTAATGAGTGCTCACAGAATATCTGAAGGTCTAACACCCACTCTTTGAAAATAAGCTTTATAGCTATTTTTGGCAAGGGTGAGGCAAACCAGGGACATCTGTGTACTGTTTCTGTGGTTTTAATATATTGGTACAATGTACATATTTTGGGGAGCAGTTTGTCAATATATATTCAAAGTCTAAAACAAAATTAAACAAACGTTTGCTTGCCCTTTGACCCAGAATTAACACCCATGGAATATAAATGGGTAAGTTCACAAGGCTATGAGTACTATAGTTACTTCTTAGCATTACCTATAACAAGGATTTGAAAATCTTAATGGTCATCAGGAGAGAATTTGCTAATTGTGGTATATAACACGTTAGAATTTCATGCACCTTTAAATGATAATAATTGAAGATTTATAACATAAAAAGCCATCAATGATATGTTAAGTGTGAGAGAAAAATTATGAGAAAGTATGCATTGTATGGTCTAGTCTTTGCTACATATGTATGTACATGTATAAAATATTTTAAAAATCTGGTAGAACATATACCAAAAAAATTAAGGGTCTATCTTTGGGAAAGATTATTTGTGATTTTTATGTTATCTTTCATAATTTTACATTTAATCTGAATGTTATAAAATGAAGTTACGTAACTTCAGAATCAAAAAAGTAAATTTAGCTATCATGTAGGGCAAACATCTTATTTGAAAGTTTTACAAAAGAGATTTTTCGAGAGAGGGGGAGAAACATTAATGCGTGGTTACCTCTTGCGGGCCCCCAACTAGAGACCTGGTCTGCAATCCAGGCATGGGCCCTGACTGGGAATTGAACTGGCGACCCTTTCATTTGTAGGCTGGTGCTTAATCCACTGAGCCACACCAGCCATGGCTTTTTGTTTGTTTGTTTGTTAAGATTGTACTTATTTATTTTTAGAGAGAGGGGAAGAGAGAGAGAAAGGGAGAGAGAAATAGAGGGAGAGAAACATTGATGTGAGAGAGATTCATTGATTGTTTGCCTCTCACATGCTTCCAACAGGGGACCTGGCCTGCAACCCAGGCATGTGACCTGACTGGGAATTGAACCAGCAATCTTTTGGCTCACAGGCCAATGCTTAATTCACTGAGCCATACCAGCCAGGGCTTGAAAGTTTTGATGATTATTGATTATATATACATGTAGAAACATTTGCTTTCTTTTTTCCTGATTAACACAAAAGATTGTTAGAATTCAAATCAGATCCATAGGAATCAGAGATCTTTCCCATATTAAGCTTTAGTAATAATTTCAAGGATACAGTAATTATGAAGCACAGGCAAAATGTGCAGAATTCTGGATGTTCACACTAGTTCCTAGGTCCTTCTTTGCCTCATAAAAACGAGCTGTGGGTTGGATTTAACATTCAATCTCCAGGTGATGTGTAAAGGATACGTACACATCACTTACAAAAACAGGACTGCATGGAGAAACATCTCCATTTTATTCTCTGAAAATTACATGGCATGATAAATACATGACATTTTTCAAAGAGCCATTTCCTGGAAATCCAGTGTCCAGGTTTGGCATGATAAATACATGACATTTTTCAAAGAGCCATTTCCTGGAAATCCAGTGTCCAGGTTTGTTTACCAGAAACATTCCAGTGCATTCTGCTAGCTGAAGACTTTGAAGTTAGTGAATACCATTAGTGAATTGTTCTGAAAGTCTATTGTTAGCATATTTACAAAGGAGAGCTGAGGACGTCAACTGTGCTCTTTTCTTTCCTTTCACAAGCATCCCTGATAAAGGGAGTGACTTGAGTGTAGGGACCGTTGTTAACCCTTTCTTTCCCTTTTCTTTCTTTCTTTTTTAAAAGATTTTATTTATTATTTTTAGAGAGAGGGGAAGGGAGAGAGGCAGAGAGGGAAAGAGACATCAATGCATGGTTGCCTTTCACCTGCCTCCAGCTACAGACCTGGCTGGAGACCTGGCTTGCCACCTGGTTATGTGCCCTGGCTGGAAATCAAACCAGCAACATTTGGATTCACAGGCCAGTGCCTTATCCACTGTGCCACCAGCCAGGGCTCCTTCCCATTTCTTCAAATGAAAGCATTGGGAGGTATCACCACTGAATTTGTGACTTATAAAGACAGTGTATATTTCTTCATTGGAATTTTTTAGGAGTTTCATGATCATGATTCCTATTCTGTATTCTAGTTCCACCTCCTCTAAATTCCTTTTACACTGTGGTGTCAGAAGTATAGGCGATAATCCACGTGTGAACTAACTAGGTTGCTAAAGTTTAGCAGTTGCAGGAGTTACTGAAGTCCTTCGGGATAGGCAAATTCACGCCTCCCCTTTATGTTGGGTGACCAGCAGATACAATAATCAGGTCTAGAGCTTCTTCCAAGCCATTGCTTAAAGTATGAGATGAGGTTATCCATGTAGGTGGCCTTATTTCATAACTGGCACTGGGCACATGCTCTTAAGCTGTTGTCACTGGCAGTCAAGGTCGTAGCATGGCAACCAAGGGGCTCTGATGTCAGACAGACACGGATTCAAGTCTTGGTTCAACTACGTATCTGTGACTGTCAGCAGTTCAACTTAAAACTTCAGTTGTACTATTTATATAATGTGTATAAGGTTGTTGTAAGGACTAAGTGAGATAATGCATTCAGAGCCTTCACTACTGTACCTGGCACTTAAAAAAATGCTCTATCACTCTTGAATTTTTGCATTATTAATATTGCCTTTCTATAGCTCTTTCTCCAGGTTGTTATTCTTTCTTTAATACCCTTTGGTATTTTCGGGGATCACTTATTAATTCATTGGATTGCTTTTGAATGGAACTTTACTCACTGATCTTGTTCATCAGGATGAACATTCAATTCTCAGAGAGCCCCGGAGTCAGAATGCACCAGTGATAATTAGCCTTGGATACGTGAAATCCAGAGGTTCTTTGTCACAGATGCATGGAACCTCTAGAGCCAAGGTCATTTTTCCATAAGCATCAAATGGTACTTTCATTGTGATTATTTGTTAATTGCCAGGATTGTACTCAAAAGCTGAACTCTGAGATAAGAGTACAGCGGGCAGGAAGTACAGTGAATTCTATTTCCTTCTCTGCCGGGACTCCTTCAAGAGAGGAAGCAGCAGCCAACACTCTCAATTAGCCATCCTAAAGTTCTTGAGTAGTTTGTTTTCACTGAGTAGATGCTTTAGTATACTCTTGCCATTTGGTCTAATATTTTTTCCATAATTTGGGTTCACAGGGAGCTTGGTAATCTTATCAGCCTGCAGAATACCACACAGGTCCACAGTGAACACCTGGTGAAGAGAAAGTGGTTGTCTATTGGATATAAAGCCTGAGGGTGCAGCAAAAACTCCAGGAAAATTGTGGAGCTTTTCATTTCGACAGTGGTGCTGTAGATCCACAGTTTAGGGTCCAAAGAGAAAGATAGTTTCCTCCTCCTGTACCCTTAGATGCCAGCTGTGCCTTTTTGAATTTTTGAGCCTTGTGAGAGTGTTCTCTGGCCTGTGCCCTCGAGATCTGACTGGGGCCAAGAGCCAGCAAAAGCTAATCAGCTGGCCTAGGCTATGGTCCAAGCTACTTTCTCGCTCCCACTATTGTTTTTTAAATCTTAGCTATTGAATCGATCACTGTCCTCCGTTCATGAACAGAAACATTAGTGGTCTGTTCAGGGTCATCCCCTGTTCCACTTATTCATTCTTCTTTAACTGTACCCTCTATTTTATCTCCTCGCCCTCTTTTTCTAATGGGTTTAATGAGTATCTTTATATATATGTATATATATATATATACATATTTATTTATTTTTATAGAGTGGGAAGGGAGGGAAAAAGAGAAGGAGAGAAACATGAATGTGTGATTGCCTCTTGAGTGCCCCCAACTGAGGACCTGGCCCACAACCCAGGCATGTGCCCTGACTGGGAATTAAACTGGTGACCTTTAGTTCACAGGCCAGTGCTCAATCCACTGAGCTGCACTAGCCCAGGCTAATGAGTATCTTTCAAGTGTTGCTTTTTTTTTTTTTTTTTTTTTAAGATTTTATTCATTATTTTTAGAGAGAAAGGCAGGGAGGGAGGAAGTAAAGGAGAGAAACATCAACGTACGGTTGCCTTTCACTTGCTTCCAGCTACGGACTTGGATGAAGAACTGACTTGCAACCTGGTTATGTGACCTGACTGGGAATTGAACCAGTGATCTTTGGGTTCACAGGCTGGCTCCTATCCACTGAGTCACCAGCCAGGGCTTTATGTGTTCTTTTAAATGTGTATTTTCTGCATACAATTTTAGTATAAATGGTATTATATATTCTTTTTTTTATTCAAAGCTATAATAGTAAAGGTCCACTCATATTATCTATGTGTATGTTGAATCTGTTGCCCCTAACTTATGTGTGGTAGTCTAAAGTGTGCGTCCATGTAATTTTACTGATCCAGCACTCCAGGATAGCTATCCAGAGTGCCTTAGATTGGTATTGGTATTGCCAATACCAATCATGGTGTAACAACATAGTTCTCAAACTTTACAATTTAAAAAAAAATTTTTATTTATTATTTTTAGAGAAGGGGGAAGGGAGAGAGGTAGAGAGGGAGAGAGACATCAATGTATGGTTGCCTTTCACCTGCCTCCAGCTACGGACCTGGCTGGAAACCTGGCTTGCAACCTGGTTATGTACCCTGGCTGGGGAATCGAACCAGCGACCTTTGGGTTCGCAGGCCAAACTTTACAATTTTTATGTGACTATTCATATTCAAGAATAATATTTTTAAAGTAGTTCTAAGTTGGAAATTGGGCCATTATATGTAATGTGGATAATAGAGAGAAGGTCTTCTAAAAGTTAGGGTTCTCCTCAATTGCTCTTTTTTTCATGTATGGATTAAAAATCATCATGTATGGGATTAACCTGTTACTTGTCTAAAAGTCGGAAGGATTTAGCTCCATGCATGTATTATTTCTTTAAAATAATAATAATGAGATCACCATATGAGAGCTGTAAGTCCTTGTCACAGAGGCGGTCACAGTTCTGTAGTCAGCAGTCCTGGTGTTTTCTCCCAGACATGTAAACTACATGTAAACTGTCCCCTCTGTGAGACTCCTGAGAGAATGGTAACATGTAAACTGAAGGTACTTCAACTGTATCTATTGAATGACTCATGACAGAGGAAACAATTCTATGTCTTATTTAATAGACAGGAAAGATGGAGGGGAACTTGGTGTTGTAAGCTGCTTCCCCCAGCTTCCCCCAGCTCCACTCGCGGTGTTGGCAGTGTCTAGCTAGGGTGGTAGTGACAGCTGGGGGGAATCCGTGGCTGAACCTCTTCTTTTTTTGTTGTCACTCTTGGTTGAAGTAGCAGGGTATGCAGTCTTTCCTGAGGTCATGGGGTTGGTGCTGGCAGGGTTCACAGCGCTGGCATTTGAGGCAATGATGGTGTTGAAACGGTGATTGGCAAAAGGGCTTTGGACTTTGGGGGGGGGAGAGAAACTATTATATTTTATTTGTATCGCATCCCTAGCATTCTTGTCTGTGTTTAGTGGTCGACTGGAGTCCTCTCTTAGACCTTGGAGCAGTTCACTTTGCAGGTAGTTATTTATCAGTCGAGCCATTTTTGGTCCAACACAACATTTTTTCTTCTTGCATTTCTGTACCTCTTTGTCATCCACAGCGCAGTGGTCCTTGCATCTCCCAAAACCCATGAAACATCTTCTCATGCTGGAGAGTTCTGCACAAAGAAAAGAAAACCACTGTGCTGAGATTAATAACTAGATACGACCTTAAGGCTGTTGAAGGAAGAGGAATGGCATAAGAAGGAGCCTGTTACGCTAAGTCTAAAGTATAGTCGGGATGTTGTAGGAGGCCCATTGCAAACCAGGGGAGTCTCTGGATACCTATGAAGCTCACAGTACATCTCTCTAGTGTCCCCTCATTGAGTTATTTTAAAAATCTTGGGCACATACTCACCTAATATAGGAAACCAATGAACAAAACAAACAGATGGGCAGAATGGAACCAGAGACATGGAAACAAGGAATAGGCTGATGGTGATTGGAGGGATGGGGGAGGGGAAGGGTTTAGTCAAGGAACTAGTATGAAGGACACTTGGACTGGACAACAAGGTGGGAATTGACTGTGGGAGAAGGAATGGGGTGGGTGGGGCAGGGGAGAGCAATGGGGGAAATTGGGACAACTGTAATAGAACAACAATAAATTAATAAAATAAATCTAGGGCACCTAGAGGAAAGAAAAAAAAGGGAACCCAATTATTTGTTTCTGGTTAGGATTTTCGACCTTCAACTTAGCATCTTAGACACTTTTAGGGAGGGTATCACTATCTCTCCCCCTGATCCTAGGAAATACCAACATGTGTAAAAACCGGTATAAAACTAATCCAAGATGGAATTTCAAAAAAGAATCAATGGGATGTTCAGGAGTGCTGGCATCTTGCCAAACCCAGTGGTTCTGCCCTCACCCTCCTTGACAACAGCTTGACCTGTGGTTCCTGGGGCATGATGTTCTGTCATTTGCAGCCTCTCTGGGCTCTCTGTCCTTCGGAGGTATTATTCATGATCATAGCCTTAACCTCATCGCTAGCAATATAATCCCCATGTTGTTATCTATAGCACTAAATTCTCTGCTCAGTATAGCACCTCATCTTCATTTGCTGAATGTTTATTTCCATCCCAGGGTCTCACCTTTTTTTCTTTTTCTGAATTAAGAAAGTTTTTCTCACCCATCTTAATTCAACTGATAATGTTCACATACATTTCAACATTGTTTCTCACCAAAGACAAATAAGTAAAATTCTTGTACTTCAAGTGGCTACATTGATCAATTCCATTATACCCACAAAGAATCTGAGGCTTAATGTGGCTGGGAGACTTAATCCAACATGACAGTCATGCTTGCATATGTTGCTACCCTTCTCTTAGGGTCCCAAGAGAAACACATTAGGAACACCTGGGACTCTTACTGCCCCTTCCCTGACCCATTGCCCATTATTCCAAATAGCTGAATGAGTCTTGTATTTTGAAACAAGCCTCAATGCTTTGGTTTGCTTTTCAAGAAATGATGGCCAATCCTCTGGTTTAGCTTTTTGCCACAGTGTATGCTCTTATGGGTCATTTGTGTGTTTCCAAGACAAAAAAGGCTGAGAGGAGGGATAAAACAGTAAAACTCTGAAAAAAGTTGAGATGGAGGACAGACCTGTTTACTGGATCCAAAAAGAATCTTTTGTTTCTTTTCCTTCCTTCCTTCCTTCCTTCTCTCCTTCCTTCCTTCCTTCCTTCCTTCCTTCTCTCCTTCCTTCCTTCCTTCCTTCCTTCCTTCCTTCCTTCCTTCCTTCCTTCCTTCCCTCCCTCCTTCC